>BQNB010040012.1:0-33869 GCA_026074375.1 Tanacetum coccineum
AATTTAGTATAGCTAGAACTCCTTAGTAAAATGGTGTTGCTAAGAGGAGAAATATGACACTAATTGAGGCTGATAGAACCATGTTAGCTGACTCTAAGTTACCTACTACATTTTAGGCTGAAGCAGTTAATACTGTTTGCTATGTGCAGAATAGGGTATTAATAGTTAAGCCTCACAACAAGACCCCTTATGAAGTGTTTAGAGGTAGAACACCTGCTCTAAGCTTCATGCGACCATTTAGGTGTCATGTTACCATTCTTAATACCTTAGATTATTTAGGTAAGTTTGATGGAAAATTAGATGAAGGATTCTTTGTTGGATACTCATTGAATAGTAAGGCTTTTAGGGTATACAACATCAGAACTAG
The DNA here is from genome assembly GCA_026074375.1 of Tanacetum coccineum. NCBI lineage: Eukaryota > Viridiplantae > Streptophyta > Magnoliopsida > Asterales > Asteraceae > Tanacetum > Tanacetum coccineum. The sequence continues at coordinate 368 of BQNB010040012.1, forward strand.
GAAAGTTTAAGAAAACTTGCATATTAGGTTCTTGGAGGATAAGCCTATTATTGCAGGTGATGGACCAAAGTGGCTGTTTGATATTGATGTTCTAACAGAATCAATGAATTATGTGCCAGTTGTTGCAGGTACAAACTCTAATGATCTTGTAAGTACAAAAGAAAGTATTGGTGCAGGTCATTCTAGCAAGGAGACAAGATTTAGCCAACACACTCTTCATGTTCAAGGAGACAGGAGACATGCTCAAGGATTCTCCAAGGGTGTTGTTGATCCAACCTTATTCATTTGAAAAACAGGCAAACACACTCGTCATGTTCAAATATATGTTGATGATATTATATTTGCCTCGACTGATCCTAGAGATTGTGACCGTTTTCTAATGAAATGAGATCTAAATTTCAAATGTCGATGATGGGTCAAATGTTCTTTTTCTTAGGTCTACAAATTTCTCGAAATCCCAGAGGTATTTTCCTAAATCAATCTAAATATGCTAATGAGATTTTAAAGAAATTTGATCTTCTTAAAAGTGACCGCAACATTATGTGTGTGTGTGTATCCAGTGTCTTCTACTCTAATACAAGAATCATAAAAAAGGCAATAGATCATTCACTTGATCATGTGATTGGTGATGTACAGTCTGGTGTACAGACAAGAAGAATGACAAAGACTATAAATGAACAAGGGTTTATTAGTGCTGTTTATGAAAGGAAAACTCATAAAGACCTTCATACTTGTCTGTTTGCTTGTTTCCTATCCTAGGAAGAGCCCAAAAAGGTAATCCAAGTATTAAAAGATCCAAGCTGGATAGAAGCTATGCAAGAAGAGCATCTGCAGTTCAAGTTACAACAAGTTTGGACCTTGGTGGATTTACCACATGGCAAAAGAGCCATTGGTACTAAATGGGTGTACAAGAACAAGAAAGATGAAAGAGGTATTGTGATTAAAAACAAAGCAAGGCTGGTTGCACAGAGATACACTCAAGAAGAGGGAATAGATTATGATGAGGTTTTTGCTCCAGTTGCTAGGATTGATAGAGATATAGAGATGAGAGAGGTACTTAGCCTATGCCTCATTCAAAGACTTTGTAGTATACCAGATGGATGTGAAGAGTGCATTTTTGTATGGCAAGATTGAAGAGGAAGTTTATGTCTGTCAACCTCCAGGGTTTGAAGATCCAGAGTTCCCTGACAGAGTTTATAAGGTATAAAAGACATTATATGGTCTACATCAAGCTCCTAGAGCTTGGTATGAGACTTTATCTACCTATTTATTGGACAATAGATTTCAGAGAGGTCATATAGATAAGACTTTGTTCATTAAAAAGTCAAAAGTGATATTCTACTAGTTCAAGTATATGTTTATGATATCATTTTTGTGATTACTAAAAAGAAGTCTATGCAACATGAGTTTAGAAATTGATGCACAAGAGTCTAGATGTGTCTATGGGTGAGCTAACTTTCTTCTTAGGATTACAAGTGACACAGAAAGATGATAGGATTTTCATCAGTCAAGACAAGTATGTGGATGAAATTTTGAAGAAGTTTGGTTTTTTAACTGTGAAGACAACAAGTACACCCATGGAGACTTCAAAGCCACTGCTCAAGGATGCAGAAGCTGAAGATGTTGATGTTCACTTATATAGATCAATGATTGGCTCATTGATGTATTTAACATCTTTAAGGCCTGATATAATGTTTGTTGTATGTGCTTGTGCAAGATTCCAAGTCACACCTAAAGTTTCACATCTTCGTGCTATGAAAAGAATCTTTAGATACTAAAAGGTTAACCTACATTGGCCTTTGGTATCTAAGGACCTCACCATTGATTTGGAAGCTTATTCTGCAGTGAACTAGCTGGATGCATGTGTAGACAGGGAAATCCAACATCAAGAGGTTGTCAATTTCTTGGAACACAGATTGATTTCATGGCAATACAAGAAGCAAACTATAGTTGCCACTCTATACTAAAGCTGAATTTTTGGCTGCGCTCGTTGCTGTAGGACAAGTTCTCTGATTTCAAAACAATGTTGGATTATGGATACAATTTCATGAATACCAAGATTTTCATTGACAATGAAAGCACCATCTGCATAGTTAAGAATCCAGTATTTCACTCAAAGACTAAGCACATTGAGATTAGGCATCACTTTATCAGAGATTCCAATGAGAAGAAGCTTATTCAAGCATCGCACTCCCAACCGCTCCTTCCACATAGACTATACAAAAAGTCTGCCAGACTTAGCTCACAAAAGCATTTGATATTGGCAGATTTCAATATCTGATTGCAAGTATAGGAATGCTTAACCTCTGAAGTATTGATTGAGGGAGGTTAATTGCGTTAATATACAACGGATTATGCACTAATGATGCTTGAAATGGAATGGAACAACGGCCAATGATGAAATTCAAGTTAGTGCTGTTGGACTAACTTTCTACTGGTAAGTATAATTAGTGCTGTTAGTTATACTTAATATTGTATTTTAATTGTTATTGTGGATACTACTACTGTTTGTTATAATTAATATTGTGAGTATTGAGAGAATTTGGTGAGCATAAAAATAGAAAGAGAGATGTGTGAAAATAAAAACAAATAGAGTGAATTGGTGAGAAAAGAAATAAGAGAAATAGTGAGCTGAAAAACAGAAAGAGAGATGTGTTAAAATAAAAACAGATAGAGTGAATTGGTGAGAAAAAGAAATGAGAGAAATAGTAAACTGAAAAACAAAAAGAGAGACGTGTGAAACAAAAATAGAAAGAGTGACTTTGTGAGTTAAAAGAATTGAGAGAATTTGAGAGAATGAAAAATAGAAAGAGAGATGTGTGACATTAAAACTGACCGAGTGATTCAGTGAGAAAAAAAATTGAGGATAAGTGAGATATAAAACAGAAAGTGAGTTTGTGTGAATCAAAATTTGATGATAGAAGCTTTGTGGAATAAAAGGTAGGTTAATGCTGGTGACTCAAGTTAATGCTGTTAGGCATAAAACTTCTGCTGCTGATTAAGTTAATGCTGTCAAGCATACACTTACTACTGCCAGTGTTAGTTAATGTTGTTAGGAATAAACTTACTACTACTGGTTAAGTTAATGCTGCCAGGCATACACTTACTACTGCCAGTGTTAGTGAATGTTGTTGAGGGTGATTTCAAAAATACTTCGATTAAGGGTTTCAATCACTCATTCGATCGATTTTACACTTTGATATACTCTCTAATCATAAACCCTAACTCAATTTCATTCTTAATCATCAAAACCCAACATAATGTCGAACCTAAAGTTTGCTGAAACTCACAATTTGGTTGAATTTTTTGAAGAAACCCGATGAAAGTGATAGGTTTGAGGGAATTATTGATTTTTTGAATGCAAGTTCTATCAGATATGCACTAATGGTGAATTCCACCATCTATACTTCATGTTTAATGCAGTTCTGGGCTACTGCTAAGGCAAAAACTGTTAATATGGAAAGTGCAGATACAAGCCCTAGTAGATGGGAAGAAGGTGATCGTCACTGAGACGAGTGTGAGAAGAGCTCTTCAATTAAAAGATGTTGAAGGTACTGAATGTCTACCCAATGCTGCTATTTTTGCAAAACTGGAAAGAATGAGGTATGAAAATCTTACACAAAAGCTTACATTCTATAAAGCTTTCTTTTTACCTCAATGGAAAATTTCTTATCCATACAATTCTATAATGCCTTAGTGCTAAGACTACTGCTTGGAACGAATTTAGTAGCACTATGCCTCAGCTGTCATCTGTCTTGCCACAAACCAAAAATTCAACTTTTTCAAGTACATTTTTGATAATATGGTGAAGAACTTGGAGGGTGGGTTAAATTTTTAATGTATCTAAGATTTGTGCAAGTGTTCCTGGATAAACAAGTTGGAAGGATTTGACCATATCTATAAAGAAATATATGTACACCTTTTTTTTTATTTTACTTCACCCTCTTTTTTACTATTTTAGTTTCTTATTGTTTTTTTTTTTTTATTTTGTTTTGCTCACACTAAGAAGGTCTTTGCTAATATGAAGAGAGAAGAAAAAGGTTTTTCTGAGAGAATTACCCCTTTATTCCAAACTATGATGGTTCAAGCTCCTGAAGAATTAGGTGAGGGTTCAGAAATACCAACTGATCCTCAACACACACCTACTATTATTCAACCATCTACATCACAGCCTCAGAAGAAACAATCAAGGAGGAAACAGAGGAAAGACACTAAGGTTCCTTAACCTAGTGGTTCTACAGAGCCTATCACTGATGAGGCTGCCAATGAGGAGCATGTACCTATACATTCCAATGATCCACTACTCAGTGGTGAGGATAGATTGAAACTAAATGAATTGATGGAACTTTGTACCAACTTGTCACAAAGAGTTCTTGACTTGGAGAACACAAAGACCTCTCAAGCTGCAGAGATTACTAAATTAAAGGAGAGGGTCAAGAAGCTAGAGAGGAGGAATAAGTCAAGAACTCCAGGGCTTAAAAGGTTAAGGAAGGTTGGTAGAACTGCAAGAATAGAATCCTCTGAAGATGAAGGTTTGGGTGCTCAGGAGGATGCATCCAAACAGGGGAGGAAAATTGCTGATCTTGATGCTGATGCAGAGGTTACTTTGGTTGATGAGGCTCAGGGGAGGATTGATGATAATTTAATGTTTGATACAGGAGTTTTTGATGAGCAGGAAGTTGAAGTTGAAAAGGTAGTTAGTACTGCTGAAGTTACTACTGCCAGTGCTACAACAACAACTGTTGATGAGTTGACTCTGGCTCAGACCTTAATAGAGATCAAAGCAGCTAAACCCAAGGCTATTACAACTGCTGCTACAACAACTACAACTGCTGTTACAAGACCCAAGGATAGAGGAGTTGTAGTTCAAGAGCCAATTAAATTTAGAACAACAACATCATATTCACAAACTTCACAACTTCCACAAGCTAAAGACAAAGGCAAGGCAAAGATGATAGAACCTGAGAAGACTTTAAAAAAGAAAGATCAAATTTTGGTGGATGAAGAAATTGCTCAAAGACTTCAAGAAGAACTGCAAGCTGAATTAGAAGAAGAGGAAAGGCTGGCAAGACAAAAAGAAGAAGAGGATAACTTAATTTCATGGGATAATACTCAAGCTATGATGGAGGCAGATTATGAGTTAGCTCAGAGACTACAAGCAGACGAACAGGGAGAGTTGACCATTAAAGAAAGATCAAAACTATTTGTAGAGCTTATGGACAAAAGGAAGAAGCATTTTGCAAAGCTTAGAGCTAAAGAGATCAGAAGAAAACCACCAACCAAATCCTAAAAGAGGAATCAAATGTGTACTTATTTGAAAAATATGGCTACTTACAAGCATAGTCAGTCGAAGAACAAAAGTTTTGAAGAAATTCAGATGTTATTTGACAATACAATGAAGTGGGTAGATTCATTTGTTCCTATAGATTCAGAGGTTGTGGAAGGAAGTAAAAGTCAGACAGAAGGAAGTAAGAAGAGAACAAGAGAAGAACTTGAGTCTGATAATTCAAAGAAGCAAAAGATAGATGAGAATGTAGAAGCTGAATTGGATAATGAAGCAGAAATGAAAAGGATTATGGAGATAGTTCCTGATGATAAGGTAGAAATTGATGCTATACCACTAGCCACTAAGTCCCTAGTCATTGTTGACTGGAAAATCATCAAAGAAGGAAAGATGTGATACTTTCAAATCATCGGAGTTGATGGAAGTTCAAGGAGGTACTCATCAATGATTAGGATGTTCAAAACATTGACAAAGAAGACCTGGAAACACTCTTGAAGTTGATTAAAGCTAAACATGGGAATACAAGGCCAGATGAGGCATATGAAAGAGTGTTATGGGGTGATCTGAATGTGATGTTTGAACCTGATGTAGAAAGTGAAGTATGGAGAAATCTACAAGGATACAATGTGACAGTTTAGAATCTATTTTCTTCTAGTGGAGTACATTTTGTGAGATTTTCAGCAATTGCATATCTTTATGCTGGTTAGAGAAAAAAGTTTCACTCAACCTGTACAATCAAAAAATGTCAACCACGAAGCTTCAAACTGACCATTGGAATAAGATGTGCTATCAACTTCTTAAACTCATGACAAAATAGTGCAAGAATCCTTGAAGTGTTTGAATGCATCCTCATGTTGATGGTGAAGACTTTTAATGAAGAAACTTGAGATTCAGAAGAAGAATATCAAGTTTAGGGGAGGATTTTTGGGATTAAAAGCTTCTTGATGCTTTTTGGAAGTAACTGCTGCTAAGGTTAGAGTTACTACTGCTAGTATATATTACTACTGCTAATGGAAGTTAAGACTGCTCAGAGACTTAGAAGAAATACTACTAAGTAGTTAATACTGCTAGTATAAAAGTTACTACTTCACTTGTACTTGCTATGTGGATGATAGTACTGATAGTAAAGTTACAACTGGTAGCATAAAGTTTAGTACTGCTAGGTAACTTAGTACTGCTATGAAGAATTGAGAATATATTTAAGTTGTTACTATGCTTGTAGGTGTGTGTGTGTGTGTGTGTGTGTGTGTGGTGTGCTGCTACTTACAACTGCTAGAAGAGTTTCTATTGTCAGAAGGATAAAGATGAAGATTGTTATATCAAGATTACTTACGGGATAAGTATGAGATATTTTTGTAAAAGATATGTATATCTTATAAAGTTAGAAGATTTGCAGCTATCTTTTAGAATTATAGAAAAGATTTGTAGTTATCTTGTAAAGGACTCCTTGGTGTATAAAAGGAGATCCTAGGTTATGGTTACTGACACACATACAGATACACATTCATACGTTTTGATATATAGCTTCAAGGTTGTAAACCCTAGTACTACACAAAGTACTGGGTGTGTATTAATAAATATTGGAGCTTTTCAGTTGATATCATACAATTTCGTGTGTGTGTGTGAGTGAGTGAGGTGTGTAGTGTGTGTGTGTGTCACGAGTAGATTCCGCATACTCTTTAGTATTCACAAACTTTCTACCATAGTTGTTTTGGATTTATCCAAAATAACTTAACCTTTACAAGCTAAGGAATCGATCTTAAGTTGGGATCAACAACCTGGATTATGTTGAAATCGGCTTGTTATATTCTGAGCGAACGTAACATCAGGGCGAGTACATCTCACAACATACATAATAGAACCCACAGCTGAGGCATATGGCACATTTTGCATGCACTTTAATTCAACAGGTGTTGAAGCACATTATGATTTACTCAGTCTTAGCTTTTCTTGCATAGGGATACTTCCATGTTTAGAATTCTCCATGTGAAGTCTCTTTAGATTTCTCAATATAAGCCCACTTAACACAAACACCAATTAAACCGTCGTGATCTATCTGTAGATCTTGATTCCAAGAATATATGGAGCTTCCACCTAAATCTTTATACAAACCATTTCCAGGGTAAGATTTAAATCTTGTAAATTGAATGTTGTTTCCATGATTAATCTGTCTTCGACAATACAAGATTAGGAAAGTGTCATTACTCCAACTAGCTTTAAGAAATACACTGGTTCATTATGATTTTGAGTGAAACAAATTTCGTTGTTCTTTCTCTTCAAATGTTTATTCCATTGCTTTGATGCTTCCTTTAAGTCGATAAAATGGGCATTTTAGCTTGCTACTCGGTTCTTGTTTTTTGGATTGACAAAATCCTTTGGTTGCTCCATATAGACCTCTTCTGAGAGATGTCTATTGAGGAAGGTAGTTTTGACATCCATTTGCCAAATCTCATAGTCATAATACGTGGATATGCCTATAAGAATCCTAATAGCTCTAATGTCTGCAACAAGAGAGAAGGTTTCTTCATAATCAACCCCGTAGGTTTGAGTGAAGCCCTTCGCTACAAGACGAGCTTTAAAGGTGTGTACAGCTCCATCTATGTCGGTCTTCTTTTTGAAGAGCCACTTGCTACCAATGTTTTTAACATTAGGAAGATGATCAACTAAGTCCCAGACTTCGTTGTCTATCATGGATTGCATTTCCACATTCATAACATCAAGCCATTTGTCATATTCATGATCTAACAATGCTGCTTTATAGTTAGTGGATTCACCAAGATCCCCTAACTCATGCTCCTCCGCATCAACGTATAAGCACATACGATTTGGGGCATGTCGTGTCCTTATGGACTTACGAATGGGAATGATATCACTTTGAGGTTCATCTATTTCTAGATCATCCTCTTTATGGTGTGAGCTAGTATTTATAGAAGGATGCGTATCTTCTTCTTGAATAATTTCAAGATCTTATAAACTCCTACTTGCTTCTTGAGTTATAAGACTATTCTCTAGAAATTTGGCATTCCAAGCATTAAGTACTTTGTTCTCAGGTGGGTAGTAGAAATAATAACCCATTGTTTTCTTTGGGTATCCTACAAAGATACACTTAATAGATATGGGTTCTAACTTGTCAGGCTTGGTAAAAGTATCTCGCTTAACAAGTGCCTATCAACCTAGACATTTTAGTAGGGACAGCTTTAGGGCTTGCCATGCCTATACTTTTATGGTGTCTTTTCAACCTTCTTAGTTGAAACCATATTGAGTATGCGTTGCAGCAGTCTAAAGGGAATAATCCAAAGGATTTGGAAGAGATTGTCTGATATCATGGAGCGAGCCACATCTAGTGGAGTTCTATTTTCCTCTCGATACACCATTATGTTGTGGCGTGTAAAGAGGAGTACGATGGGCGATTATCCCATGCTCCTTTAGATGATCTAAAAACTCTTGACTTATATACTCACCCCCACGATCAGAACGTAGCGATTTTATGGTCTTTTCGAGTTGATTTTCTACTTCCTTTTGAAACACTTTGAAAGTTTCAAACACTTTATGTTTATGCTTTAACAAGTAAACATAACCATAACGACTAAATTCGTCAGTAAAAGTGATGAAGTAGCTAGATCCTTGTCTTGACACGGTTCTAAATGGGCCACATACATCGGTGTGTATAAGTCCAAGTAGATCTTTGGCCCTTTCCACTTGATGTGTGTAAGGTTTTCGTGCCATCTTTCCAGACATGCAAGAGACGCATTTTTCAAATGCCCTAAGGTCAGTTGAATTAAGAAGTCCATCATGTTGCAACTTCTCAATGCGTTTCTTGCTAATGTGTCCAAGACGACAGTGCCACAAGAGAGCAGAGTCCAAGTTTAGCTTGGCTCTTTTGTTGCTTACAGCATACATAGAACTATCATTGTATTAGAATTAGACAAATCAATTTCAAAAATACCATCCCTTAGGATAGCACTAAAATACACCATATTATTCCTAGAAACTGAAATTGTATTATCCATGAAACGGTTAAGATAAACCATCGTATACAAAACGTGAAATGAATGATTACTTCTTGTAAAAGAGGGAGCATAATGTCAACTGTTCAAAATAATAACTAATCCGCTGGGGAGACATAAATGATAAGATCCAATCGCTTCAACGGATGCACGCTGACCATTGCCTACGTACAAACTTAAAGCTCCTGGCTTCAGTTTTTTACTTCCCCTGAAACCCTGAGTTGTATTATAGATATGAGTACCACAACCAGTGTCATAAACCCAAGATTTATTAGGAAAAGTATAGAGTTCTATGGTGAAGATACTTGAACCGCTAGCTCCTTGAGATAGCTTCTTGTTCTTCAGCAACTCGGCTAAATACTGAGGACAGTTCCTCTTCCAATGACCTGTATCACCGCATTGATGACAGATTGAGTCTTTAGCAGGATTTTCCCTCTTTGATGGAGGGGGAATCTTGGGCTTGGGAGCATAAGAAAGCTTATTTTTCCCCTTCCCTTGATTTTGCCCTGTGGCAGCCAAATGAGTTTCTTTTGCTTGTTGTTCTTTTTCTGGACCTTTCTTGCTAGAATTACATGAAGTGCAGGATCTTTCTTGGTCAGAGTTTGCTCATGTAGCTTCAGCATAGCATGCAACTCATTAACCGTCTTCCCCATGCTGTGCATATTATAATTTTGCACAAAACTGTCAAATTCCTTGCGCATAGAGATCAAAATGAGACTCACTCCAAGGTTAAGAGACAAAGGGTGGCCTAGGCACTCTATATGGTCTATATAGCTCTTCATTTTAAGAACGTAAGAGCTTACAGACTGCCCTTCTTCCTGTTTGCAAGAGTGAAAGTCTCTCACAGTCTAAAGAAGCTCTTGCTCTGCTTGTTGAGCAAACAAAGTTTTTAACTCCTATAACATCTCATAAGCACCAAGGTTTTCCAAATTTCATTGGATATCTGATTTCATGATCATGAGCATGAGTCTAGCAATTTCTTTTGATCTTTTAACCCATGCAGCATGAGCTGCAAGAGCTTATGGAGCAACTTGCTGATCAGCTTGAGCTGGGACAGGAGCAAGAGGAATTGGTTGTTCTAGGTAATTCAACTTATCCTCAACTGATAGTACAATCCTAAGTTGTCGGTGCCAGTCCATAAAGTTGGGTCCAATTAATTTTTGTTTCTCGAAGAAACCCCTGAAAACCGAATTGTTAACAACCGAGGTAGTCATCTACAATCAGAAAAAGTTTAAATAATTATTATTGTCGATAATTAAATTCTTAAAAGAATTAACTACCCAATTAATTACTAATAAGACTAAGATCCAACTTGACCTCCCACTTATTACCAGAGGTCTGACCAACGTGTAAACAAGTAGGGCAAAAGGTAAACGACAAGCGTTAATTGCATAGAATGAAACTCTTAGTTTTATGAGACTTATGACATTAGTAATTCTTATAGTAATGTCAAGTGCATATTTTGTCTCATCTCATGCTTCGGGTTTGTTTGTTTTAGGTTGAATATACGATGCTAATGTCACTCTTTTGGTTATGAACACATATTCTTGATGTAGATAACCGTCATGCCTCGTACAACTATAAGACGGCAACGCTCGCTGAACCTATGCGCATGTATATGCTGAGCTGTCCACACTATGAGTATATGCCCATGCCATACATATTCACTGACGTACTATTTCTATGTAGTTGCTGACTTCAGCTAGGCCTACCTCTCTGACGGTTAGTGTTTGTGTGTGTCCTACATAGACCGCTCTCCATGCCGAAGTCTATACTCCCCGCACACATCCTCTCAAGCGCTCTACATGCTGTTCCGTCTGATGCTTTGGCAGCCCCCCGCCGGCACGTAGTACTTTAAAATCCCTCGTCAATAGGGCTCTACCTTACACATACAATGTCGACCAAATTAGATGTGTACAAGACGTCATTGCAAACATCTTGTAGCCATAATTTAGAAAAATTTTGTTAACCTTTTTGGTATATACATCATTTTGTCAATGTTCGCGGCTTAGCTCCATTTTGGCACGCACAAAGAAGCGGGTAAAGTCGCAGCGGCGAAGCACGGCATATTAAAAACCTAAATGATTTTGGGGACGCCTGATCGCAATGATATAAACTAGATTCCGCATAGTTTATATCATTCAATCAAAGTTTCATTCTTAGTATTTTTTAGATTTATCCAAGGGTACTAAACCTTACAAGCTAAGGAGTTAAAGATCTATTCATTGGGATCAACACCAATATGGTGGGATTACAAATTGATCAAACCCTATATTATACTCCTACTTGGTCCGAAGACACAATTAATTCCAATAATTCCCTCATATGCAGAAGCATGTAGTGGGGCGGGATAACATTAAAGATCAATTCAACCCCATATTGCGCACATAAAAACTAAAAGTTCACAAGAAATCAAATTTCATAGTTTAATGTTCGTATTAAATTTGTCCAAAAACCCCGTTTCGCAAATAACACATAACAAGTCACAAGGAGCATGCTTAATACTAGACATGTTTAATCTAAATTTCTCTATAAGTATAAGTCCGATTTTAAGAGTTTCATAAAGTCTATTTTCCAAATATTGACTAGACACATGGCATATCACATATAAGCAATTAAAACAGACAAAAAATTGGAGTAAAATTGAAGACAAACTCTTATGTTGAAAGCAGTAATCACATAATGCCTCGAGTTCTTAAAAGAGTCTTCCCCAATTGGAGAACTATAAGACTCTCACTAGGTTCTCTGCTAAAGTGCCTAGATCGCCACATCCATCATATTACATGAATAGAATCATCATGGTAGCTTAATTAACATTTAATTTTGATCTATTCTTCTTTTTATTATTATAACATATGTGTTGATTCTAGGTTGTTTATTCATTATTTATAAAAAGTATTGCATATAGTTTTTATAATTTTCTAATAAAACAATAAATAAACCAATTTCATGCAGCCCTAAGCGTGTTTAATCATGTGTGTAACCCATAATACACCAAACGAGTTGACTCGTGATGCCACTGTTGGGATTTTATAATCAGTTAACCAATTAACACTACGAGTACGCAGCGGATATGGATCAAGTTTGGTTCATACAGTTAACATACAATAAATAAACAGGAAAAGGGAAAAAAGAGAACATACCCTTGAAGAGACCAGCAAATGTTATGAAACAAAGTGACTAAATGGTCACCTCTACGAGTGCTCACACAAACACGTCTACAAGAACGCCCGAATGCTAGTCCAACTTCGTGTAACACCAATACAACCTTTGTATGCTAAACCTTATGAAAATCAATCACCAAAACCCACACTTGGTAATGCACCAAAAATCAAAACAGGAAACAAGGGTCTCTATCAAATTCGGTTGTACCGAATTTAACCAATACCAACCGAATATCACCAATATGTACCCTAGATTATTTCTAACTATTCTCACTCCTTGAGAATCTGTAAACCGACCTTATGGACCTTCTTTAACTGTCTTGGGATCGAATCACAATCACTAAACCTCTTATGAGGTCTACCGAATTTAACAGCCAAGTAAAAGGGTTTGCCAAAAATCTAAAACCCTAATATTGGTTTATAGATGTCGGCTGTGAGAAGATAAGTGAAGAGAGATTATTTGCAACTGACTTTGGGAGGTTTTGAGGCTTCTGCGTCGAACCAAACAGCTAGGGGCCAAGGGTTTTTATACCCTTCAAACCCTAGTTGAGATAAGGCTTAAAACCACACTCCAAGTTCTATGACAACTCTTCTTCAAATACTTATCTCCAACAAATGTACTTAGACACTTCCAAAGAACCTTCTTTTGCCTTCCATCAGCCGGCCAAACAATAAGGGAATTCATAGGGACCTTGTCTAGGTCATTTTATGTCCAAACGATTTACAATAGAAAGTCACGTGATATTAAGGGCACGGGCAAAACGAACACTGCACAAAAACGTACAAAAATAGATAAAAATGGACAAAAACGTATGAAAACGTGCAAAAACGTATAAACATACGAAAATGAATAAAACTAACAAAAACGTATTAAAAATAACAAAAATTATCGAAAACTTATTAAAACAGATAAAAAACGCACGAAAACGTATAAAACGGAGGAAAACGGATTAAAACGTGCAAAAGCGTAAAACGTGCAAAAACAAATAAAAATGTAAGGATTAAATTGGACGTATAAAACGGATTAAAACGCGCAAAAGCGGATAAAAACGATCAAAGAGCGTATGAAAACATATAAAACGGATTAAATTGGAAGAAAACGTATAAAAACGTGCGAAAATATACAAAACGGACGAAGCACACAAAAATGAACGAAAATGGATAAAAACAGACGACAACGAATAAAAATGTACGTACAGTACAAAACTTTTTAATAACGAATAAAAACTTATACAACATAAATTTGGACCATTTGCCCACCGAGTCTAATTTTGTTAGAAAAAATAAATAAAAAAGGGTAAATTGAGGTTTTCTGTTTCTTTATATAAAATTGGAAAATGAGAATTTTTTTTTGAAAAATATTAGAAAAAAATGCGACTAAACAAATTTTTAGTTTTTCTATTTTCATATGGACAAATTTCTTGAAAAAATAAGATATTTTTTCCCAATTAAACACACCCTAATTTTACTATATTAGTTCTTTCACTATATATTCCAATTCTAATTACTATGGAAAATCAATACCTCTACAATTTTGTCAAATTATTACAAAAAAGTATCCATTTTTTGGGTTCGAGCTTGACTCGTAGTTTTTTGAAGCCCCATTTCGAGCTTGCCTTGTGTATTTAGCTAACATGTTTCACAAATTTGTGTTTAATTTGGTTCGACTAATTTATATTTTATATCACGTATCTTACACAATAATGTTTCACAAGTGTCTTTCAAGAAGCCTTGAACTCATAACTTTTTGATTGATGAGCAACTCAATATCCACAATTTCTTGGTTTACTCATTTATATTTACCTAAGTATATTAAACCTCGTCGTCTTGTTAAGCACAAGGGTAAAACATTATAGACCACGAACGACCATGAAACCAGACCGAACTGGACGGGCACGAACCAAAAATGATTGGGTCAGGTCTTCGGTCCACCATTTTCCTAACTTTCGTTCATCGGTTCGGTATGGTTTTACGTACAACCGACTATTATGCTTTATTAGACAGGACATGACCGACCCAGACATCGACTGAACATTTTGGTCTGATCCTCGGTCCGGACTTTTGGAACTAATCGGTTTTAAGTCCGGTCCAGTTTAAAAATGTGTATATTTTTAAGGCTCACATGAACTCGAAAGCTTAGTCGATTATGGGTTATGAAGTTCGGCCTCAAGCTCGTTTAAATATGGGCTTAAAATAAGACTCAAGCTCGTTTCAGCCTGGCTCATATCGAGCTTTTAATAAGCTAATCCCGATTGATTTACGAGCGTCTTCCGCTCATTTACACAATTGCACCTCCTTGTTATGAGCATGTCACTCTTGAGTTTTCTAAAAGATGCAAATATTACACTTAAAACTAATAAGTCACAATGTAACAACACTATCTTTTCTTGAATGAGTCATGATGCCTTGCAAAAACCTTTTTCTTAATTTAACAAGATAATCACATTGCTGACAAATTAAACATTAATAATTAATAAAAAAAGGTATATTTAAGGGTACAAATTATTGGATGGGTAAGTTATGTTAGTTTGACCGTTGACCTGATTTATACAAGGCTAATACTCCCCCTCAGTGTGAGCGGAAGATCTTCGGACTTTCAGGCTGGAGCGAAACTCAAGAAATAAAGCTGTGGGGAGACCCTTAGTAAAAATATCTGCATACTGAAATCTGGAAGGGACATGAAGCATACAAACCTGACCGGAAGCAACATATTCTCGGACAAAATGAATATCAATCTCGATGTGTTTAGTACGTTGATGTTGCACAAGATTAGTAGACAGATACACAACACTGTCATTATCACAATAGACAAGAGTAGCAGTAGAGAGAGGAGTATGAAGTTTAAGCAACAAATTCTGAATCCACACAGTCTCAACAACAACATTTGTAATACCTCGATATTCTGCCTCAGCACTAGAACAAGACAATGTAACATGTCGTTTGGCAGACCAAGACAAAAGGTTATCACCAAGGAACACACAATACCCGGAGGTAGACCTACGAGTAACAGGGCAACCAGCCCAATCAACATCTGTATAAGTAGTGAGTTGACTAGTGGACGAGACATGAAGCTGAAGTCCATTGTCAATAGTCCCACGAACATAGCGCAAAATATGCTTTAAAGCAGTAAAATGTGGATCACGAGGATCATGCATGTAAAGACGGATCTGCTGCACAGCATAAGATATATCCGGGCATGTGAATGTCAAATACTAAAGGGCACCTGCAAGGCTTCGATATAAAGTAGGGTCGCTGACAGGGTCACCATCAGAACCGTGTTTGGACTCAGTGTCCATAGGGGTCTTGCATGGGTTACAATGTTGCAGGTGAGCGCGCTCAAGAATTTCCTCTGCAAATTTAGACTGAGACAAAAACAATCCATACTTCGATCGCTGTGCAGATACACCAAGGAAATAGTTGAGAGAGCCAAGGTCAGTCATAGCAAACTCACTATAAAGTAATGTAATAATGCGTTGTAAGAGAGCAGTACATGAAGCTGTGAGTATGATGTCATCCACATATAAGAGTAGATAAGCAACATCAGAACCCATGTGATAAACAAATAGTGACGTATCGGTTTTACTATGCTAAAAACCGACACGTGTAATAAAGCTAGCAAACCGTTGAAACCATGCCCGAGGAGCTTGTTTAAGTCCATACAAAGAACGCTGCAAATGACAAACATAATCAAGGTGGGCGGAATCAACAAACCCTGGTGGTTGATGCATGTAGACTGTCTCAGATAACTGGCCATGAAGAAAAGCATTCTTCACATCAAGCTGATGAATAGGCCAATCACTTGTCACTGCAAGACTCAAGACAGTACGAATAGTAGCCGGTTTGACGACCGGACTAAAGGTCTCATCAAAATCAATCCCCTGCTGTTGACTGCGACCATTCGCAACCAATCGAGCTTTATATATACGTTCAACAATAAAGGTCAACAGTCAACGGTCAACGGTCAAACTAACATAACTTAGCCATCTAATACAAATTTATTTATACTAAGAGAAACTAATAAGGTAAAGTATATCACGTATAAATATACCAATTATACTAAAACATGTCGTTCATCATCGTTAGGATTTCATATAAAGGGAAGGCAGGTATAGGGCTCGAACCACTTTTTTTCATCAATGTTGATTGAGCAAGACATCCAGAGAATGAAGAAGGGGTTCCTCAATAGGCGCGAACATTACGCGTATAATCACATGGACGCAAACATCTTTAACTACAACAACCATGAAGAAGAAGAAGAAGAAGCAGATGACGCGTTCGGATACAACCTTCACGGTTTAATGAATGATCCAAGAGGCCCTGATCCAATGCTGAGGCTGAGTAGATATACGGATCTTGCTGATTTCAACTTCTTCAACCGCTTCCATGATGACTTTGACGACCAAGATTTCCTCTAGACGTGCGTTCTACTAGAGAACGTACGATATATGTGTTTATGTTTTGTGTTTCTTCGTGCTAGGGTTTATGTTTTACGTTCTTGTGTCTCTTTAGAAGAACTTATTATGCTATTGCTGTGCTTGATACTATGATCAAATGAATATATATAATAGATTAATAGTACGTTTGTTTTGTGGCTCATATACGTATGTTAATTCGCTTGTTAGATTTGAGAACTCATCTGAGTGAGTACATCCATCGTTTACGGTTGCCGTTTATGCATTTGTACGTCATTTTTCCCTTTAACAATATCAGTTTTTTGCTTGTAAAATAGTAATGTTTTTCATTAATCTTCTAGTTTAGAGAGGCCTTTTTATATGCGTAAGCATAAGCCCTGCATATGATCTTATGCACGTATATATTCTCCATCTAACATATCCTCTTTAACTTCTGTTTATATGCATAAACATACGTGCTGATAAACGTTATATATATACCAACTATCCTCTCGACTGGTTTGTGTTTAAGCATCTTTATCTCGTTCAAGCATACATACATGTTTTACACTTTTACATAAAGGGAGTTACCATTGATCGTGACCTTCCAACACTTTTTAATTAACGTAAGCACAATGAGGTGTGAAGTACAATTATTCCATTATCTAATTTGCTGTTGGACATTTAAACACATGTATGTCTTCCTTAAATCCACAGTTTCTCCCTTTTTTATGTTAATCAAACTAGTGAATGAGTCGATACATATACAAATAAAAATTGTTCACCACAAAATCAATTCGACATAGGAACAGCTTTTTTTCCGACTTAGCTAGTCCTTTTAGTCTGCCCTTTGCTAACGGGTGAAATTATCATAAGTTTTTGTTTTACTAATTGAAAAAATATAAGAAATTATCACCTTATCGGGTTGTTCGATTTATTCAATTCATGCGTGAAACCGGAGACTGGACTGAACTGGTACGTATACAATATCATTGAACCACTTTTTGTTTAAACTAGTAGTCCGTAAATTACAAACTACTACATGAGTTGTTTATCATGTTTCTTATGTTGCATGATCAGTACATGCCGGAGATAAGCCATAAATTTTTGTTCGAGTGACCATATTATGATAATTTTTAGAAACTACAATACTAATTGGTTTTTAGGGGGGCAAATAACTAAAAAAACCTAGATATTATAGAAAATTTTAACTTTTCGGCATTTGCTGCAAGTTCATTACAAGTAAACAAATATCATGTTTTGATTCTTGAATAGATGTAAGAGGTTAGCTATTTGTGACTGACCAACTCTATAAGTGACCGGATATACAATTTCTTTAGGATGTGAGCAAGGCTTTAATTTCTAAGAAAACGGAATTTTTAACAAATTCCAAGTGGGATCCTGTAAATCCACAGGTGTCAACCATATTATATCTGTATCAAACCTATAGTTTTTGTTTGCGTTCAAGTTTTAACCACTTTTAAACGTCTCTTTAGTTCCCCTCCCACTTTCCCCGACTGCATATTATCATTGATCTTTTTCATAACTGAGAGCGACACCAAGCATAGCTTCGATCCGCTATGAATCTCATATAGGTGTACGTGTACCCCGTAGTACCCCTTAATTCATATTGATGTCAAACGAAAAAAAAACGAAACAAAATTCCTCCCATTAGTTTCGGTTAACATGTTTACGTGTAGATGAAATGAAAAGTTAATGGGAAATTGAACGTGAGTAGATTTAATGTACAAAACATGATAGAATGAAGAGAACATATTATGTTTAAGATCCTTATTGTTGTGGACTTGTGGTTTCGTAATAAAAAAAACAAAGAAAAATAAGTTAGTCCCACATCGCCTCTTTTATCAATGTTTACACTGAAGATGTCATTATAAATATATATTTAGCTAGTCTATCACCAATAATTAAACAACTTTTGATTTTATAGCTTCTTCCTTCTAACACATATTAACATATATTTGTCAGTATGTGTAAGAAGTTGACCGACTATAAACTTTTTGGTTGTTAAATTAACCTAATTTATAAGTTATAATATTGATTTGCATGAAGCCATGAAATGTCGAATTTGTTTGATCATAGCTAAGAGTGACTTGTAGAAAAAAGGCACGAGTGACTCCTATGGCCTTATGATAACTTGTGCGAAATGAAATCAAATTGCAGAATTACCTTATGATGTTTTACAATAGTTTGCAATTCTCTATGTATTGACATCTTTGACATTTCAATATAAACAGATGAACTATCCTTGCATCGTCCAACAAGTTGCAGCAAGCAATCGCTCATAGACAAAACCACGAAGAATGATGACAAAGACCAACTCAAACGCCATATCAAATCGTACAAGGTCTTTATATGTATGGAATTAAACGGGTAAGACGTAAAAAGGTGGCAAAACGGACGGGGTGGGCGGGCACAGGCACGGGCAAAACGAACACGGGCCAAAATAGGCACGGGCCAAAACGGACAAGGGCCAAAACGGGCGAATTAAAATTCGGATCAAATCAAAACGGTAATTAAAAATATCTAATTATCTATCAATTACTTTTTTGATTAACGAATATTAGAGTACATATTTCTGATATTTTGAGTACCTAGATATGTGTAATCACTTTCAAAATTTAGACAATGTAGATAACTATTTAAGAAAGATAATGGTCAATACGATATATCCTAGGTGAGTATAATTAATAGGTTGTAACAATAGGCCACGTTGCGTCACAATCCAAAGAGTTAAATCCACACATGTTAGCAAAATTAGTCATAAGTTTTAAGTTTTTCAATCATTTTTCTGTATAATACGCATGTTATGCAATGGACATTTATATATCGATGAACAAATATCTTGGAGATCATTCGACTTATACACATTGTAGATAGTAGAGAGCATATAAATCACAAAGAATTGAAAATAAGCTTAAGGGTCTGTTTGGTATGACGGAGTGAAGTAGTGACGGAATGAAATGAACATCGTAATGAAATAAATGAAGTAATTGAATGAAGCATTACAATTGTAATTATGTTTGGTTGCAAAAATAGAATGAAATGTAATCCATAATAAAAAAACTAAAATTGACTTTGATGATATATGGTTTTTTTGTTTGATGGGTAATTAATAAAGCGCTTCTATGTAATTGTCATTCCATTCTAAAATGTAATGAAAAAAAAACAAAGGTTCCTTAATGAATGAAAATGAGGGCTTTTGATGTAATGATTGATTACATGTAATAAGTCAGTACATTCTATAATTGTAAACAAACATGATTCTTTCATTCTGTCGTAATGATGTTTTTCATTCCTACTCTCATTACGACGTTAGTTTAGGGGAACATTGCGTTTTACATATTTTGTTTATAAGAACGAAACAACATTTCGTGCGTTTAGTTTGGGAAAAAACATCCTTGTTTTCCACAAAATGTTTTGTGGAAAATAAGGAAAACATAAATCGCATTCAAGTCATTGTTTTTCAATAAAATTTTCTACAAAACACAAAATATGCATTTCCCAACTTAACAAGGGAAACTATAAAACATATTTTTTTTTGTTTTTCTTGTTTTCTTTGAGATCCTTTTGTTTTCTTGAGAATGTAAAACAATATCCCATGAACGTGTAGTCTATGTTTTGTGAAAAATAAATCTCCTCCTTTTTTTTACAAATCTAAAAACACAAAATTAGGAAAAATTTTCTCCAACTAAACGCAAGGGTGCGTTTAATCGGGGGGAAACAGCCTTGTTTCCACGGAATATTTTGTGGAAAACAAGAAAAACAAAAATCGCGTTCAAATCATTGTTTTCTAACAAAATTCTCTACAAAACACAAAATATGCATTTTCCAACTTAACAAGGGAAACTACAAAGCACATTTATTTTTTTATCTTGTTTTTTTAACCCCTTGTTTTATTGAGAAAGAAAAAACAGTATCACATGAACGCGTTTTTTACGTTTTGTGAAAAAATAAATGTCTTTTTTTTACAAATCTAAAAACACAATTGGTTGAAGAAGTAAAATGTTTCTTGGTTTATATATTTCTTGTTTGGCATATAAGCCAAAAATGAACTTTATTCCATTCGTGAAAGTTCTCAACTTTATACATTTGCATTAACTTTTTTGGCTTTTTTTTGCACCTACTTCAAAATTTGATTAACAAATATTAGAGTAGATATTTCTAAGTACCTAGATAATTAGTAATCAAGTTTAAAAAAAAAAGATAATTAGTAATCACTTGAACATTCTTTTAAATCGAGTCAGCCTCTTCAAATAACATGACGAAATGAGTAGATGAACATACATGTAATGTTATGTCATCAGTAATGACGTTAACTATACGCTTCGTACGTATTTTTACGTTTCCGTCCGTTTTCGTACGTATTTTTACGTTTTCGCACGTATTTTTACGTTTGCGCACGTTTTTTCCGTTTTCGCACCTTTTTTTTACGTTTCATCCATTTTCGCACTTTTTTTACATTTTCGTCCGTTTTCGTAATTTTTTACGTTTTCATCCGTTTACGTGCGTTTTTTACGTTTTGTGCGAACGAAAACATAGAAAGACGTGCCAAAACGTAGAAAAGCGTGTGAAAACGTAGAAAAACGTACGAAACATGCGAAAACGCATGCGATAAACATGCACTTGTATAAAATGTAAATATACGCAAATCAACAAGTTAACATGTAACCCTCATGGTGAAAAATTGACATAACAAAAATATCGACGTTTGAAAGTAGTTACCATTTTTTGTAGTACGCGGGTCATATACGACTTCTAGGAGGATCGATATATAACCAACATTTTAAAAAAACCAAAAAACAAAGGGGGTATTACTTGTGTTTTAGCGGTACTAATAACCCATCTCTTTACATATATTGTTTTTTGTAACAATAAGGCCCGCCTTTTCACAATCCATTGAGCTAAATTCACACATGTTAGACAAAATTAGTCATAAGTTTTAAGTCTCTCAATCGTTTTCTTTTACAATACGCATGTTATATCGATGAACAAATATTTTGAAGATCCCTCGACTTATACACATTGTAGACTGTAGAGCATGTAAATTACGACGAATTAAAAGCGATATAATGATGACTACATTCTTTGAAATGGGTCAAGTCATTTTGAACATTGTCTTTTTTATATATCTTTTTGTAAGAACGAAACATTTAAGTTGAACAATATTGTCGGCTATTAAGATTTTACGAAATTCTTAGAATGGTTAAAACGCATTTAAAAAAAAATTAAGGCTGCAGAAACTCTATAATAGATTCAAAATATTATCGTGATACAACCTCAAAACACTTTGGTTTACATTCCTTAAAAACATATATGAAAACCCGAAAAATAGAGGATTATGGGCTAATTGCGTACCTCAACCTTGTCAAACTCCCAATCTCTTCTGTCTGGTTTTCCGCAAATTGGTTATAAAAATCTGCAGAATATAACCGATTCATCCAGCTTAATCAACCAATGGCCATACAAGCTAACAAGCTGTATTACAAAAGTCTGACAAATTTATATGCACATTTGATCACTAAACACAGATATAAATTCATTTGAGTAGCTCCCGTTTAGCTAAGCATAATATGATCTATAGCCCACTTGACCCGTATGAGATAAAAACACAAGCCAAATCGACCCATTCTAAATACATGGGTAGAAACTACCACCTTCTAAGCAATGATGTAATTTCATGTGGAGAGTTCTATAACACGTACTATTGAGCGATTACCAACATTACATGTTCTTCAATGGTTCTACGAACAAAGATCTGCAGCACGTTCATCTTTCAAACATTTCAAGCCAGTCCTGGCTCAAAAATAAGATAGTAAAAAGACAGCCCTATCCGGGTTTTAAACACAAGAATAGCATGAAAACGGAAAACTTATGAGGGTTGATAACTTCTTTGGAAACAAAATATATACCGTTTTGCTAAACTAAACTCCACCAGTGAATTCGAAATATACCTTCTTTTTTGGAAACAAAATGAATACCGTTTTGTTAAAAGTGATCAACTAGAAAAGGAAAAGAGAATTCGAAATATACCTTCTTTTTCTTGAGTAGGTAACCAAACTCCACCAGAGTTAGTGGAGCAAGTTCATTAATCTCAGGTAACCACGTAAGTTTGAGTTTGGTGGTCTTATAAACAGATCCTTCGGGAGGCAGAACCCCATTTAATCTGTCACATTTCCATTGGAATCCTTCTTAATTTCTTTAATACTTGCATTTCCCCAATCCATTAATGTAATTTCCAGATTACTCGATATGGCCTTAGCATCAGCTTGTTCCATCCATATCTCCTTTGTAAAAGCTGTATCCTTCGCACCAGCATCGTCATATCTCTTATGCTTTTGGATCTTACGCACAAACGGAGTCTCGGGGCCATTCAACAAAGTCAATAATACACGACCTTCTTTAACAATTGCAGTATGTCGAGGACAAACAGGATCAATTATTTTTTTGTTGATGCTCCATAGCTTATCCCATGCAGTATGATTCAGATTCTTTTTTGAAAAAAATAGTATCTCTTACCATGTTTACCCTTGCCATCCATGTCTACATCTCTTTTAAGACACATGTTAGATCTCTTACAGAAACTTAGTACTCACTTTCGAAAGGCAACTTTGAACCTAACTATGACTAAAGAAAATTCTTACAAGTTGATTTAGGTGTTTCTGAACTCCTTATATAGCTATATATTACATTTAATAAAAGCAGTTTGAGTGACCAAACAGAGACATAAATGTTATTATAATTATTATCTCATGTTTTCTGTGTTATCTTGTGTAGAACATACAATTATTATCTAATGCTGATTTCGCAGAATTAACTGGCCGAGAGTTGCAGTCAGGATACAATAGGGAATTGCTATTACTTCGTATCAAAGATGTACTAGTTACTTTGGATTTTAGTGCTAAAATTCTTTCGTGATGTCATGTATACGTAGTTGATCATTTGTGTTCTGCTTTTTTTTTGTCTGTTCATAGATTCCTAATCTTCTCAATTAGGGACGGAACCAAGATCTAATATGGCCGGGTGCACAAAATATTTTGAACCGTAATATAATAGAAACACATTTTGATGGACCGGGTGCATTTGAGATAAATTTAGAAAAAATCAATGTTTTTTTTTCAAAAATTAACACTACATCGAAAAAATCCATGGGGTTCCTGGGCACCCGCGGGAACCCCCTGGTTCCGTCCCTGTTCTCAAGAATGAAGCTGCAATACTCTGGAAAATTCACAGGCGTACAAGGGTTTCCATTGCCATCGTATATGCCACTGATTGCTAAAGGGCGAGCACATTTGGAACTGTAGGCACACAATACTGAAGAAGTGTCAGCAGCTAGATCCCTCATTGAAGACGAAAATAAACAGGTATGATGCGCTCCCTCTCTCGATACGTGAAATCTCTTTTGTTGGGTTTATGATCTTTACAACAGGCTACATTTTATGACAGTAGGTTTTGTCTTTTATTGTGTTTGACTGTTTTGCTAAGAAAAGCAAAAAGAATAATTCTTGAAGTTGATTCAACAATATGATGTTTGATCAATATCACATGAATCTCAATTCAAAACATCCAAATATTATCTTTTATGAGTCTCAATTCAAGTGTTGCCTACGTACACAAATCGGTCCTAAGAATAAAACCGTTATATTGAATTAATGTTCTGCTTTTGTGGCTCACATAAAGAAAATCACAATCACATCACATACAGACATTCATATACAATGTTTTCGAAAATATTAAATGGATAAGAATAACTTAACTAAATTCGATTCATGTTCAAAACCCGTGCGTGAACAGAACTTATAATTAACTAGTATTTGGGATAAAAGATTACATAGATTTATCACCCTCACTTGAATTAGGAACCTGGTGATACAAGAGTCTCAACGTATAGCATTCGTGTAGTAGAACGAATCCAACTTGTGTCAAGGGTCGTCAGAATGTTTCTTGGCAAGTCTTCCAGATCTATTTTGCAGAAAACATATTCATCCTTCCAAATCCCTAACCAATTCCCATTCCTCGTTGGGTATACCATCCAATTGTCATGCTTTTGTGAAAAAGTGGAGAGTTTTGTCCAACCGTCGCCATCACCATCCATTTTCCACAATTCACAATTCAGTATGTTATTTTCATCTATGTTATACAGACCGTTACTGCATATAGGATAAGCAACACAAACGTGAATGCAACCTTTCAAAACCACTAAACTCATAAAGGCACGAGCATAGTTTGGTGTAGCCATTGAGACTCCTATCTCCCTAAACTTTTCTGACTTCACATCAAAAACAATAAGCACAGTAATCTTGGAATCTCTCACCATGAAATAAATACGTTGGCCCAAAAAGATTGGGTTTGACCAAAGCCGGAGTTAGAGAGCCATTGGTGATTTTCTAACCACATAATCGTTTTCCATGAGTCGTATTTTTGGGAAAAGATGTAGGCATGCAAGCCACCCTTAGAAAAAAGAAAAACATAAATTGCATAATAAAAATAAATATTTCTCCATGAACTTCCTCCATCGTCAGATCCTTAACCTCCTTTTTTGTATCATGATAGATTATATAAAGAGATGAAACCCATTTTTTTTATCACTTTTTAATCAAACAAAGCTCAAGATCTGTTTCTTCCTGCTTGTTCGACCAAGATATTCAGCCCAAACAATATAGTTAATAAAAAACACACCTATCCAACACTTCGCAGCAGGATCAAAAGACAGCAAGGATGTAATATGGTGTCGACTCGTAGATCGACAAAGTTAGGTTTTTTTTTTGTGGTGGCTAGGGTTTTGAGACAGAAGATAAAGAGGTTTTTTTTTGTGGTGGCTAGGGTTTTAAGACAGAAGATAGAGAGGTTTGACGGGGCGGTCCGGGGGAGGCGGCTCAACGTAGCCACTCTGAGGATCAGACATTGCTCCGATACCATGTTAGACAATAAAACCATGTAGGTTATGATTTATTATTTCACCTCTATTTATAGAGAAGACATAGAGAAACCCTAATGGACCCAAACCCACAAGCCGGGCTTGGGCCATATTTGTCATCTAATATTGTCCGCCTTTTAAACATAGTTGGGATACCTTTGTGTTATTGTGTATTGTATGGTATATATGGGAGGGTTTGGATCTAAACTATGTAGAAATTACAGTAAATATTTTATATATTAGGGGGATTTTGTTAATAAATTTTTAATTTAATTTTTATATTTAGATGTAGAAATATAATAAAAACTAATTAGAGTGTGTTTAGTTTTTTTTTTTTGCAAAGGCGAGTTAGTACAGTTACTAAGTTAGTTATTCGATTCCACATTACTTACCCAGAAGGTAGTCCCTGCCACTTTCGAATAATAATTAGTGATTCGATTCCACAGTTTATACTCAGAACTCAGAAGGTAGTCCCTGCCAGCCTCGAACCGACGCGAACCTCATAGATTCCCACCTTGAAGGAAAACCCCCACGGAAAGACTCGAACTTGAGACCTCTCACATGTGGTAACAACCACCCTAAGGACACCCTTGGTGGTCAACTAAGCTAGCCCAGTTGGTTATTAGAGTGTGTTTAGTTGATGAAAAATATCTTAAGTTTTAGAAATTTTTTATAGGAAAAAAGAAAACCCAAAAACTCGTTTAGCCACACTTTTTCCTAACAATTTTCAAAGTGAAAATGTCACTTTCCAAAATTTAACTAGAAAAATGAAAACTCCAATCTACCATTTTTTTAGGAGATTAGTTCGTACCCATAACACGCACAAATTTAATTTTCATCTATCTTTGTGAGAAAAATTGGTTGTGGCCTTCACCTCTTTCGACTAGGTAAATTTAATTTATGTTTATTACTTAATTATTTTAATTATGATCTCATGGCCCAATAATAACTGAAAGCCCAACATGCTGCACTCCGTGATCAGCTTAAAAAAATTTTATTGAGTGTTAAAAGCCTCTGCCCCATAAAAAAACAAGTTATCTATAAACTATGAACTCACTTAGCAAAAATCTGTCCATAAGAAAAAGACACCTCAACCGGAAATGATAATGATGGACACCATAAATTTCCGAGAGGATCCGATTTATTCATCCAACAGAAATACCAATCAAAACAAGTACCAATATACGGATTTAAGCAAGCATAAGATACACTACATTGGTGTCAACCTGCCATGATCCATCAACCTAGTGCTAATCGTCAGATTACATAACAAAAATCCCTAACACACCAGGCAAATCCTTTCATCATGTAGATCTATTCAAGTATAAATACAGAAAAGAACATATGCTAGAATTAGCGTTCACAAAAAACCATCGCATAAGTGAGCTTATGATTCTGAGCTCTCTATAAACTCCTAATTACAACATAACAGTTTAAACTATTATACATGCCATTGAAGCCCTATTAAAATTCTTCTTCTACACTCTTCTACAATCAGTTACAATTCCATATTAATAACCAATCTTTCTTTAACACCTATTAGCCAATCTCTCTCTATCACTGATTAAAAAAAAATATATAAGCAACATATTCAATCGTACATGTATATTACATGTTGTTGTGATTTGGATATAGGTTGAACTAATTTTATTCTTACTTTTTTTTTGCAGACTTCATAGGTCAATCTATAGTGATTCGCATAGCCTTGATTCGAGCAAATAATCTATGTAAGCTTCAGTTGTATGAAATCCATTTGATTTATATTATTTACGATTATTTTTATGTTTATGGTGTAAACCTAATAATTCAATTCAAATTGATCTTTGATTGACACCTATCTACTTTGATGTGTTTGTTTTTAAATAATCAATATAATTTTGTTTCGAATCATCTATATCTATATCTATCTATATCTATATACTATGTAATAAAATAAAATAAGCTTTTTTACAACCCTTTAAAGCATAAGAATTAATTATCCCAGTAAATTTTCTTATGTGGACTACCTTAATTAACCATAAATGTATAACACCATATTTGCACCATCAATCAAAACATGCATTAAAAACATTCATCGGTTTCAATTAATATTATAATATTTAAAACGCATTCAAAACCTACCATTAACTTATTCTTGTTCTACACTCTTCTACAATCAGTTACAATTCCATATTAATAACCAATCTTTCTTTAACACCTATTAGCCAATCTCTCTCTATCACTGATTCAAAAAAATATATATAAGCAACATATTCAATCGTACATGTATATTACATGTTGTTGTGATTTGGATATAGGTTGAACTAATTTTATTCTTACTTTTTTTTGTAGACTTCATAGGTCAATCTATAGTGATTCGCATAGCCTTGATTCGAGCAAATAATCTATGTAAGCTTCAGTTGTATGAAATCCATTTGATTTATATTATTTACGATTATTTTTATGTTTATGGTGTAAACCTAATAATTCAATTCAAATTGATCTTTGATTGACACCTATCTACTTTGATGTGTTTGTTTTTAAATAATCAATATAATTTTGTTTCGAATCATCTATATCTATATCTATCTATATCTATATACTATGTAATAAAATAAAATAAGCTTTTTTACAACCCTTTAAAGCATAAGAATTAATTATCCCAGTAAATTTTCTTATGTGGACTACCTTAATTAACCATAAATGTATAACACCATATTTGCACCATCAATCAAAACATGCATTAAAAACATTCATCGGTTTCAATTAATATTATAATATTTAAAACGCATTCAAAACCTACCATTAACTTATTCTTCTTCTAAACTCTTCTACAATCAGTTACAATTCCATATTAATAATCGGTTTCAATTAACATTATAATATTCAAAACGCATTAAAAACCTACCATTAATTGATTCTTCTTCTACACTCTTCCACAATCAGTTACAATTCCATATTAATAATCGGTTTCAATTAACATTATAATATTCAAAACGCATTCAAAACCTATCATTAATTGATTATTCTTCAACAATCTATTTAAACCAATCTCTCTTTAACATTAATAATCAGTTACAATTCCATATTAATAAAAAATCTCTCTTTAACACCTATTTAAACCAATCTCTCTCTAACACTGATTCAAAAACAAATATATAAGCAACATATTCAATCGTACATGTATTACATGCTGTTATGATTTGGATATAGGTTGAACTAATTTTATTCTTACTTTTTATTTTGCAGACTTCATAGGTCAATCTATTGTGATTCGCATAGCCTTGATTCGAGCAAATATGGGCGATTTTCTGTAACGGGTGATATGGGTAATTTTATGTACCGGGTTGATATGGGTGATTGAGTAAATAGTCAGGTAACACCATATTGCACCGTTCTTTTATTTGTCAATTCAAAAACATCCGCCAGTTTCAATTAACATCAATGCTGTTTAATTTTTAAAACACATTCAAAACCTTCCACCAATTGATCTTCTTCTACACTCTTTGGTTTTTTACAACCCTTTAAAGAACATGCATTAATAACCCCAATTAATATAATCATGAGGACTACCTTTAACACCAATTTAAATCAATCTCTCTCTAACACTGATTCAAAAACAAATACATAAGAAACCGATTCATTCGTACATGTATTACATGTTGTTGTGATTTGGATATAGGTTAAACTAATTTTATTCACTTTTCATTTTGCAGACATCATAAGTCAATCTACTGTGATTCACATAACCTCGATTCAAACAAATAATCTATGTAAGCTTCAATTGTGTTAAAATCTATTTGATTTATACTGTTGTGTTACATTCATTCTACCATTAGATTTTTCTACTGGTGGGAAATGATTCTAATGGTAAAACCCACTAAGTGTCACTGTTATAATTGTTTTGTGTAACGAGTCAATATGGGCGATTTTGTGTAATAGGTTGATATGGGTAATTTTGTGTAAGGTTGATATGGGTAATATTGTGTAACGAGTTGATATGGGTGATTTTATGTGAATA
Source organism: Tanacetum coccineum (assembly GCA_026074375.1). Lineage (NCBI taxonomy): Eukaryota > Viridiplantae > Streptophyta > Magnoliopsida > Asterales > Asteraceae > Tanacetum > Tanacetum coccineum. The sequence continues at coordinate 30,149 of BQNB010040012.1, forward strand.
GTCAGGTAACACCATATTGCACCGTTCTTTTATTTGTCAAATTCTCCTAAATAATGTTATCTTATATCATCATATTATGAACATGATTACTTAATTACCTTATTTCATTGGACCGCAAAAAGCAAACGACAGAGAGGTTTCGATAGATGTAACTGACAAAATTCTTATACATGCGGCTCACCAGGTAACATCTATTATCGATTTTACTTATCCAAACAGTTTATTTAATTGTTACAAACTCAAATATTTATCTAATAATGCACTTATTATCTGATTATTTCTTTCATATATTAACGAAACATGTTTACCTTCAGTGTTTTTCTTACATTATTTATGAATGTAACTTCTTACAAAATAAGTTCTTACTTATTTAACTACTTAATGGATTATTTCTTCTACACTTCCTGTGAATCCACGGGTCTATAAGCTAGTTGATAATATACAACGGTTACTAATGTTTAAATGGGCTTTTTAATACATAAAAATTCGTTTTGTTTGAAGGAGCTATATGAATAGAAAGAGAGAGATAGTTCTTTGTGTTTTTTTAAAGAGAATGGACTGTTACAAACTTACAACTTTCTTTTTAATGGACCGTTATAATTTTAGATTTAATTTTCAGTATAGAATGGGTTGATCTGATTATTTCTTTCATATATTAACGAAACATGTTTACCTTCAGGAGTTTTTCTTACATTATTTATGAATGTAACTTCTTATAAAATAAGATTCTTACTTATTTAACTACGCCTTTTTAATGGATTATTCTTCGTACACTTCCCAGTGAATCCAGCGGGTCTATAAGAGCTATAAAAGTATAAACCTTTTAGTAAAGGTTATCATAGTAGAACTGTTTTAAGTTTTCAACACGTAAATCAAAGGACGCATTTATATGACTGATAATCTTTAATTTTAGTTTGGTATGAATGTTTTACTTTTCATATATTTTTACTAACGAAAAAAAAAAGTTTTTTTCATAACGATTTTGACACCATGTAACTTAAGTGTGATTACCTTACTTATTACATTATAAATAAAACGCCACAGAAAGAACAGAGAAGATCGCGATAAAAATACAAGTCTCCTCTTTTATTACAATAGGTTTTTAAAACCCGCACTTCGCTGTGGTGAGTTTTAGCATGTGTTGTCGAGGAAAAGCATTGTAGAAGTTTACGTACATAAATATAGTCTTTTAAGTTGTAAAGAAGTGCAATACTGACATAGGAAAAAAAAATTAAGATTATGTAAAACAGGTCTAACCATATTCACTTAAGCGAAGTAGCAGTGGAATCAAAATGTCAAAAAAAGTCAACAATTTTCATCATTAGTTCTCTTAATTTCTTGCACATTTTAGTGGTATGCTGAATCAACAAATAATACGATAGTCAGCTATCTAAGGTTACATATTCTTTGCAATGGTTTCAACAGGCAAATCATTCACAATCGAGACTTGAAATCAATTGGCTATAATGCTTACAATCTGAGCTTGAAATCCAAATGGGCTATAATCCTTTCAGAACTTCATATGCTAATGTGTGCATAAATTTGATAGATAGTCCTATGGAATGTGCGTTGTTTTTGCGAAAAATAGTAAGAGCTATAAAACATAACCTAAATCCATATATTCTATGTCGTTTCAATTCCAGATCCACAAAGGCCATATAGAACGACATTAAATAAAAGAGAGTGCGACGAAAATTAATCTGCACCAAATTAATCGGCACGACATTCTATTCGATACCACATCGGTATTTGGTAGAACACATTCTGTTAATGATCAGGGTTTTTTATGGATCTGAATATGACAACACACAAAATATATTCTAGTTACACATATATAATTAGTAGCAGAAGTAGTCGGGTTACGTCCTTCAATAGAAGAACTAATAACAAAAATATGTTTATAATTGATACAACTATCCGTTGTGTCGATAATATACGTATTTTTGTTACTAGCTCTTATATTGAAGGACTAATAACAAAAATATGTATATAATTGATACAACTATCCGCTATGTCGATAATATACGTATTTTTGTTATTAACTCTTATATTGAAGGATGAAAACCGACTAATTATGATACAACTTAAGTAAACGTACCGAAAAAATATTTTCAAATAGAACATAAATGCATAAGACTATCTTCATTGTCTGTTATCTATTAAATACTATGTATTCTTACCGAAGAAGGGATATAAATCCCGTACATGAAATAAAATCAATCACTTACATAACCAGGCGACCTAACAAAGAACACGAAAAGGAACAAACCATTCAATTTCCGATATGAGGCACAGATTACTTTATAAATGTTTTCTCAAATATGTATAAGGCTCAGATCTGCAAATGTAAAATCCGATAGAAAATACTGGCCATGGCTGCAATTCAAATTCAAGTCATATTGTCATGCCAAGATACCGGTATAAGCAGATTATGTCACCGAAACATTCAAGTGCAGATATTTATCATTATTGCCTTTGGGTAAAGAGGAAAGAAATATCTTGATGATTGCAAGGAGAAGTTTGGCCACGAATATGGTCAAATAGAGCTTTCTACCGAAGCCTCTTCGTGGATAAACCTCTCTAAGCAAGCATCATAGAAAACTTCTCATCGTCACAATGTTAATCGGCAGCAAATACCGGCCGTGGCTGCAAACACCAAACACGACCGCCATTCTCGCCAAGACTCATTTACGTGTTCAAGTCAATCAACCAACTCCATTTTTTCTCGTCAATTACGATATAATGGCTCAAGATTTAGAGCGTAAGAATCATAAAATGTGGAATCGCCATGTGCTGCAAACCTAAATATGCTGCCATCCGCCAGTTACGGATCTTCACAACTTTAATCGAAGTTGCTTGTATTCATCACAGCCTCTTATAATCAATATCTAAGAATTAGCAGAGTCCCATTTTGGTCTTTAAATAGCCGAAAGTCCGAAACTCTTTTACTGAACTTGGACCTACTATCGTAACAATACTGCAACCCTTAAAACTTGCAAAACAATGTTTATTTGCAGGACTGCTGCAATATGTGTCATCTGTTACACCATAAAAAGATAGAATAAGACCACTAAAAGACATATCCAACGGAATCCCGAAGAAGACACAATACAGTCCCCAACCCTTACAAAAATATTGACATATGATAGAAAGTAACAAATGTTAAGAACGGAAACTAAGAGCCAATGATAATTGAATCCAGTTCTTAAACATGCATCTAAGTGTCTGTGATAGTGGAAGATTACGTGTGAGATCCATTTCTCATCTTTTCATAACCCAACATCTCAGATGACCAACATTCATATAATAATAAAACATTGTTCATTAGGGTTAAAGAAATATTAAAAGCAATTACTGTAGCAAATGTGAGGGGCTAAAGAATACGACAAATAAACAGTAACCTTCTAGCACACACACATAAATAATCAGAAAAATGGATACATCCGGCATGGCTACAAACCTAATAGTTTGCCCTGTCAGGACGCAGAGATTCATGGCTTTTTAACAGGAAATAAAAGCTAAATTCAGAAGCTTCGAAAAGACGCATGTTTGGTATGTTGCAGACAATGTTTCTTTGAGCACACTGTTTTTATCGGAACTGGCCAATTACGGCAGTATGTTGCGAAGTTGCGAGGCTCAGGTCTGCAAATACAGGAGCACCACACAATACATGTCATGGCTGCAACCACCATCTAGCCTAGTCAAGATACAGGCGATTGTG
>BQNB010040012.1:37352-47695 GCA_026074375.1 Tanacetum coccineum
TTAAGGGGGCCGCCCATTTTCAGACGCTCCTCTTTTTGTCCTATTCAGGGGAGGTGTTTACTGGACCTTTTCTAGCCGTTTTAGGTTCGAAAATTTGAAATTCAAAATGTTTATTTTAAATAAAACATTTCTTTTAATTGTAGAAAATGTTTTGTAAGTTTATAAAAATGTTTACACCATTTTATAAAAGTTTGAGGTTGAATAAAATTTTCTTTGATCATAAAATGCATTAAGCATTTGTTTATTCATACAGTTAAGTGATGTAATTGTTGAAATGAGAATTTACTACTAAATACTTGTTTACGTTTAATTTTACGTTGAACGTTTTTATATTTTGTGATTATCAAAACGTAAAGATGTGGAAAAATATTATTAATGTTTGTAGGCATTATATTTTATCAACAAGTTAGACTGAGCATTAGATTTAAACATGCAATTAGCGTAATCGGTATTAATCATAAGATTATGTTTCATAGTATATAACACACGTACAATATAATAGCCGGGTACCCGTGTGATTATATTTTTTTGACGAATACCTTTTTTGGAGTATTTTTTTACGACACACTTTTCAGCTCTATAATGACTAATAAGTTAAGACTGAACTAACAATAATACCAAGTATATAGAAAGAGAACATACAATGAAGTAACTTTAATGGGCTATTACAAATTAAATGAATTGTTACAAGTTGGAGGGGCGGTATATAATTTAAGACATTTAATAAGCTGTTACAACTTACAAACAATGAATTTTTACAACTCATTTAATTCAATAATATTGACTAAATATTTTTAATTTTATTTTATAATAATATTTTTTGTCATAAAAATTTTAAAACTTATATTTATAGAAAGTTTCAAATACTTATGTAGTATAGAAGTATAGATTCTTAGAACACATAATTTTAAATAACTTATAGAAGTAAAATATAAGAAACTTAACAGGCCTCCTTGGATCGTTTACCTACTCGAACTAATTACCTCTAAGCTCAGCTCGCGGGGTTGTTGGTGTTGCGCTTCATCGAGGAGTTTAAGCATCATATATACTCAATGATCGTTCATCTAAGATTTTCTCGTGCTCAAATATTGTTTGAGTTTTCAAATCATACTACAAATCTTCTTGGTACGACAACAATTTTATCAAACTAAAATGATTTCATAGATTGATACAACAACAATTTATTCCACAAGCAAATCTCTCCCACTTTCAAGTTTCACATGTCAAACTTTAATACCCCTTAAATGAATGAAATTAACGTTTCACGAAGATTATTCTCGATAATCTAAATATACGATTCGAATGACCTGGCTACACTCGTGAAATGTTAATATCAATGTTATAGCATTGATCTTACCCATTAAATGGACATCTACGTCACATTGATATGAAAAAAATGACCTGGCTAAAAACGTGAAGTCTTGCCATAAATCTTGTAACAGTAATCTTAAACCTTAATTAAACATTATAAACTACAGAATCAGATAAAATTTGTTATGTGAAATATTTTTCTGTACGTGTGCACGTGTAAGATAAAGAATAGTTCGATTTTATTAATATATTTTTCTGTGTTACACCACAATGCCAACCTTCTCATAAATGTGGTTTCATTAACCAATAGATCAAGTAGTTATCTTTCCATAAACTGTCTTATAAAGTATTTAAGTATTGTGAAGTCCCCTTGAAGTTAGGCACATTGGAAAGTGAGTTTTGGTGGCAATGGTGCATTACAAATACAATAATGAATTTGTAGTACGGAATCCCTGATTTTGCTTTACAAATCATATAAACAATGCCGAACATGTAACTATACGTGTCTTTTGATTCCCATAAGAGCGTGTTGAGCGAAAGTGCACTAGCTAGTGTCTCCTTGTAGGAGGGGAGAGGCAAAGGTCACGAGTCCCGACGATGTTATGCAGAATAACTAGAACGTAACTAGAGTAAACAAGTTTTAATTTCATTTTGCATACAATGTTGAAAGTGTATTACATGCTGCAAAACAGTATAAGAATTTTTTATTTTATCAATTCTTGCCTTCTTGTGGAAGCATTTTAACAAAACTTGAATATATATAATTCATTGATATCTTTGTGTTTTATGTAAATCTCACTCGAAACAACTCGATCTAAACCTTGGACTCTACGAATATCTCGCAAGTGTGATTAGGTGAACCACATACCGACCCTCCCCGATTTACGTTATAGGCAATGGAAAATGACCATAATAAGGTGAATTATCGTGATTTATTCTCAGACGTTCCTATTTGGAATCCAAGCTTTCATCTATGTTGCCTAGTTAGATGGTACCATGACAATGCATATTTAATTAAGCGAAAACGGAAGTTAGCATTTAGTTTTTGGGATGGGAAATGAAAAAGAGAATGTATATGTTTTCTTCTTTTTTTTTGGTAAAAAGATTTTTGACCCCTTTATATATATGCCAAAAAAAACAATTAAGTACATAAAATCTGAGCGTATCTTACAATTCAGCCTTTCAAATGGAACATATTACATCACAAAGGAAATAATCAACCAAACTACACACTTGAGTATTTGACTGAACAAACAAACAAACAAAACGCTATGTTTTTCATAAAGTTTTAATTAGAAGATTGAGGTATATGTATCATTATCTATTTTCTTTTAATAGATGACGTGCAATATTGTCAAGCTTCGGGTGCAAAAAAGCGACAAAGATAATCAGCGTGTGCTTTTTTTTAAACAGTGTAGTTTTGAAACAATCTTATTAAACTAAGGAGTATTTATCATGTCAAAAATGGTATAGTTTTAGTTATGACTAGACCATATCACAATAACGGTAATAACAATATAAGGAAACCTCAAAAACCCTTTAATAGAAATAAAAGTATGATAAGTTTGTAAACCAGCATCTATAATACCGATAATTATCGTAATGAGTAATGTACATAGTATTTATGACAACAAGTGCTTGGAGTTTGTGGTGTTAATGAAAACTAGACTTGCCAAAAGGTTAGATATATGTGCCTTTCCTAAAACCCGGTTTTTTAATCGACCCGGTTTAATCACCGGTTCACCGGTTTAACCGGTTGAACCGCCGGGTCGAACCGGTTTATACATATGTATACTTTTTTCTATATTTAATATGTAAAGTTGTGTAATTTCATAATTTATTCGATTTATTTTCTTCACTTGATTGAAACCGATGAAAAATATTAAGACTCTACCGATAAGCTTTATTTTAAGTTCTATTTCTATTATAATATAGCAAATATTTGCAACAACAATTAATATAAATCTAAGTTATAACAATCTATATTAAAACTTAGTTGGTGTTTATAAGTTAGTTTATAACTTTAATTTACTCATTTATAAGATTTTAACTAACAATAGTCCTCATCACTTCAATTTATCCATTAAAATTAGAAAAAAATCCTTGAGAAAAAAAATTTTGTATATTTTTTTGATAAAAAAGTCATGACCCGGCCGGTATATCAAACCGGTCGACCCGAGTCCAACGAAAAACCGCGGTTCAATCCGTTCTCAACATGCAAAAACCCGGTCATCTCCTGACCGGTCTCCGAGCCGTTCCCAGGTTCAACCGTGAACCGCCGGACAACCCTGTGTTTTAAAACATCTGTGAAAATGAGAATTTATATGTTTTCTTCTTTTTTTATTGGTAAATAGATTTTTGACCCCTTTTCTATATAAGCCAAAAAAAACAATTAAGTCCTAAATCTGAGCGTATCTTACAATTCAGCCTTTCAAAAGGAACATATTACATCACAAAGGAAATAATCAACCAAACTACACACTTGAGTATTTGACTGAACAAACAAACAAAATGGTGTAATTCATCTTTCATAGCGTTGATTCCAAAGACTCTCGAAGCAAAAATGGTGAAGGATTTCAGACCGATTAGTCTTATTGGGAGCCTTTATAAAATAATTGCCAAAAATTTGGCTAATCGATTTGTGGTGATGCTTGGAGATATTGTTAATGAGGTGCAATAGGCTTTTCAGCATGTTTTCTTTCGATGTGACGTGGCTCGGGTTGTTCTTCGTAAAATTTGTCGTTGGTGGGATTTGGATTGGCAGGAGATTTGTTCTTTCTCGGATTGGGATGCTTGGTTCTTATCCTTTCGGCTTTCTTCCCGTCTCAAGTCTATTTTAGAAGGTGTTTTTTATGTTGCTTGGTGGCGGATTTGGAGGCTTCGAAATCAGTTGGTCTTTGACGCTTCGCCTCCTAATCGTTCGACGATTTTTGATGACATTGTTTCTTGGTCCTTTTTATGGTGTTCTAGTAGATGTAATAGGGTTTTTTCTTGGGAGTATTGGTTAAAAAACCCCTATCTTATTTCTTTGTAATGTCTTTCTAGCTCCTTGCTAGTTTTTTTAATAAAGTTGCCGTTAAAAAAAAGGGATATCGTCGGACGAAACAAGTTGTTTGGGTCCAAATACAAAAAAATAGTAAATCAATTAAAAATAGTAAATTAATTTTTAAAAATATAAAAAAATAGTTTTTAGATTTAGAATAAATAGTTTTAGGTTTACAAAGTTTAAAATCTTTTTCATCATTTTTAGATTTTTATTTTCATTTTTAGGCTTTTTAAATTAATTTTAGAAAATAGGTTTTATTATAAAAAATAGTTAAAAATAGTTTTCTGAGTTTTTATCACTTTTCAGACTTTTCTAAGTTAGAAAATCATTTTTAGAATTTTTAGGGATTAATTTACTATTTTAAAGAATTTTAATTGATTAAATAGGTTTTTAATTCATAAAAAATTATAAAAAAGTAAAAAAAAATAGAAATCTTTTTTAGAAAATTTTCTTTTGTCATTTTAGAGGTTTAGAAACTAAATTTTATTTTTAAAAGTTATTTTGCCTTTATTTGATAATTTAGTGCGTTTTTAGGATACCCGTTTTGTATTTTTGGTTTAAATCGTTATTTGCTTTCGTTTTTAGGTTGCATTTGCTTGTTTTTCTTGTAGAATTAGACAATCAATCAAAAACTTGTCCCATTCAAGCATTAATTTCAATCCGTCATTCGACTGTCCATTCACTCTTCGCTGGGAAAACGACCCGGGAACGCAACTTCCCGGTTTACTACTTTGATTTTATTGATTTTTGAGATTATCCTTATATATTGATATATATATATATATATATGTATATATATATATATGTATATATATATGTGTATATATATATATATATATATACGTATATATATATATGTATATATATATATGTATATATATATATGTATATATATATATATTTATATTTAAATTATATCCCGTAAATCGGCTAGTGTCAACCATATTATATCTGTATCATACCTATAGTTTTGTTTGCGTTCAATCTACATCTTTATACTTTTCTTTAGTTCCATTCCCATTTATTCATATGATGTCTTTATGTAACGAACGAGACAAAATGCCTCCCATTAGTTTCGGTTAACATGTTTAGTTTGATAAAGCAAGTTTACGTGTAGATGAAATGAAAAGTTAATGGGAAATTGAACGTGAGTAGATTTAATGTACAAAACATGATAGAATGAAGGGAACATATTATGTTTAAGATCCTTATTGTTGTGGACTTGTTGTGGTTTCGTAATAAAAACAAAACAAAGAAAAATAAGCTAGTCCCACATCGCCTCTTTTATCAATGTTTACACTGAAGATGTCATTATAAATATAGTATATAGCTAGTCTATCACCAATAATGAAACAACTTTTGATTTTATAGCTTCTTCCTTCTAACACATATTAACATATATTTATCAGTATGTGTAAGAAGTTGACGGACTATAAACTTTTTGGTTGTTAAATTAACCTAATTTATAAGTTATAATATTGATTTGCCTCAAGCCATGAAATGTCGAATTTGTTTGATCAAAACTATGAGTGACTTGTAGAAAAAAGGCACGAGTGACTCCTATGGCCTTATGATAACTTGTGCGAAATGAAATCAAATTGCAGAATTACCTTATGATGTTTTACAATAGTTTGCAATTACCACATAGGCACCCTCTATATGTCTCTTATGTATTAACGTATTTGACATTACAATATAAACAGATGAACTATCCTTACAATGCCCAACAAGTTGCACCAATACAAGCAATCACTCATAGACGAAACCAAGAAGAATGATGGCGGAGACCTACTCAAAAGCCATATCAAATCGTACAAGGTCTTTATATGTTTGGAGTTAAATGGGTAAGAGTAAGTCTCTTTTAGGTTATTCATATTTAAAAGAACATACTCACTCGGTCTTAAAATTATTGTCCCTATTGACTTTTCAAGATTATTATACATTACGGTAAAGCTAGATAGTCCACGAACGTGGCATGATTATCAGCTTTATACATTTTTGTTCTAATTTATGAGTTTAGGGATTTCGCACGCAAAAAAAATAAATATTTTCAGCGACGCTAATATTTTTGTTGTACTTCTCGAATTTATAGGCCTGTGATAATGCTGCAGCGGTTGCCAAGACTGCCCATTAGCAGGGAGTTGTAAATCTAAAGGATTTGGACACATGCCATCAGATCTACAATCATTCTTCATCAATGTAAGTAAATAATCTAATTTTAGAATTATTACACATACGTAGGGATTATAAGACAAGTGCGACGTTTGATGGGCCTTTGGTTTCGGCCAAGAAGGCTGCTCAAGCTTTAGTAGTTTTATATCTTGACGAGTAAGATTAAACAGGACTCGACTTGGCTCATTCACCGTAAAAGATTTAAAAAGGGCATAAGTATTAAGTGGTCGATATGTTAAAGGAAAAAAAATTAATTATTGCATGATGGTAGTAGATTATACTTCTATATCTACTAATTTGTGCTAAGAAAGTTACTTGCTATACCACATGTAAATATGTTTAGGGGCTTTCTAAATGTTGGTGAACAAGTTTCAAACTTGATGCTTTGCAGTCACTCATAAACAACCTGTCCTACACATATGATTTCTTTTTATGATCTAATTTTTTTTGATCTTTTCCTAATGTTAATAAAATGATATTATCTTCTATGACAGAGTACAAGACGCCTTGGGCTTTGCAAATGTTATACCAAACTACAACCTACGTGTCATCGAAGGGCCAGACCGCATGTTCTCTCTTTTTCAGTCATGCAACATTAAGGTTAAGTGCATGTTTAAACACTATACATTCTTGGGGTGATTTCCAGAGTCGGAGCACAAGATTCATTGGTATATGTGCGTCATACTAATGGAATATGCGACAGCAAAGCCATAAGGATTGATGTCGCCATGTCACAAGGCTTCGTTAATGCCTTGCCTGAGGTACTGGAGACTACAAAAAACACAGGCTTGCGAATCCTGACACCAAACCCGATGTATCATCAGAAGCAAGATCCGGATTCAATTGCTGATGGTATATTGATGCGTCTACCTCAACTTACACAAGTGTAAGTTAAATCAATGGACCGTGCAACGATTTGTTTTTTTACAAGATTGTAATAGAATTGGAGACCCACTAGGGGTTGATATCTCTGATTAGTTACTGAACCTTCTTTAGTTAGGAATGGAAGTATTGGTTTTCATAGTCATCAATTAGGTATGAACCTTTGTTTCGTCAGTGCCCCCTACTATATGTATAGGCCCGAACCTATGTCGGTCTGGTCCTCGGTCCATTCTTTTCCTTATTATCGGTCCTCGGTCCGGTCCGGTTCGGTCTTACAAACAACCCGGCAATTATGTTTTCTTGGATTGGACCGGACTGGACCATTTCGGTGTGGTGTATTGGCCAAAGATGGTTTTGGTGGGCCCGGTCTAGGTTTCGGACCGTGAGCACCCTAAAATCTACCTGTCTTTACCATTTATATTTTGAGTTAATTACATAAATCGTCATAGTGAACTGTAGTGGCACCTTTCGTCCAAAAAGTTCGTCAATTACATCCGTTGTCCTTGTGGTTCACACTTTTGAGTTGACCCGTCTTTTGACCAAACGGCCGTTACACTTTTTCTCATATAATCATTCATGTGCCTATCATGTGAGAGCAAAATTCTCCTTTTAAATCCACAATAAAAAGCAAACATGCCCATCATCCATTTGGCATATAAAATGCATGACAAGACTCACTTTTATTTTCTTTATCCTAATTTTTAAAAAACAAAAGAAATGTTGAGGAACGAGCTTGGTGACCTAGACCTGTTCAAAATCACTGAAAAAGATGATGACATCATCCAAGTCTCCGAAGACGACGAGGACAGTTACGAAGTGATGGGCGGAGTTGAAGATAAGAAGGAGAATGTGGGGTTCTTTAACTCATTTGAAGATGACTTTGATGATCAAGATTTACTTTAATGTTTATTTATGTCTACTTAACAAAACAAGCAACTTATATTACTATGCTATTGCTACTGAGTAGTGAGGGGGTGTTTGGCTAAGCTTATGAGTTGAACTTATGCTTATGTTATATAAGCGGCTTATGGCTTATATATCGTAAGCTCATAAGCCCACGTTGAGTGTTTAGATTAGCTTATATTAAATGTTTCGTTTAGTTTAAATTGGTAAATTACTATAAGAAACATAGAGTTGAAAAATATTAATGTTAGATTAAGTATAACTCAGGGTAAATTTGTAATTTATAATGCAATAAATTATATAAGCCAACCTCATTTAAAAAAGCCACATTTTTGTGGCATAACAAAACCCCCTTATATAAGCTCATAAACCCACTCATATAAGCTTAACCAAACACTTAGTTTGAGCTTATATGACATATATAAGCTAATAAGCTCATAAGCCCATCATATAAGCTTAGCCAAACACCCCTCATTATGTAACGCATTTGGTATCATTTATGAATGCTTATTAATTTTAGTGTCATATGATTTGTCAAATTGAGGAAATTTTTATTTTTATTTTTTTTGGACTTTAAAACAAGGATCTTCCAACTCTAGTATCTCACAACTTCACTTTACATATGTATATGATGTATATGGTTAGGTACGAGTAAGATTATAAATAGCGTGAGGCGTGGCGTGCGACATGACTAAGCCTCACGCTTTTCTGAGCCATGGCGAGTCATGACGTTTTTAAAGCGTGACTTAAAGCGGCACAAAATATGAAAATATTTATATATTTATATCATATTACAAATATATTGAGTTTACAAAAAGTGTCATACACTCATACATAATGAATAAAGTTAAGAAACTATATTTGCATGTAATCTTTTTCATTTCTATATAAAAATACGATTTTTATCGAAATTGAATTCAAAAATGCATCCACGCATCACGTTTTATCGCGTCTTATCATGTTTTTTACTCCTCATCTCACATCAAGCCTTAAGCCCAAGCCTTGATCTATTGCGTGTCGTGGAGGTCATGCCTCGCGCCTTTGCGATGCCTTTGCGGCGCCATGACGCGCCTTTTAGAATCATGGGTAGGAGTGATTACAGTTCGACTGGAATATTCGGTCTGGTCGAGCTCGTCAATTTCCTCCGGTCGAATAAAATACTAATATCTAATTGTGGATATGATCGAACCGGATCGAACTGAAACCGGAAATGAGGAAAGGGTGGACCGAGAAATATGTTTGGTCTAGTCTAGTTCAGTTGGTTTCAGTGGGTTTCTCAGTATGGCGGTCTATAATGCTCAACCCTAATGTTAAGGATAAAGCTCGGCTCGTTTATGTTTTTTAAGCCCCAGTATGAGCTCGACTTGTTTCAAGCCTTGTGTATTTAGCTAGAGTTCAAGTTGCGACATATTTTAGAAACTTGTGCTCGACTTAGGCTTGACTCGTTTATATGATTTGGCTAAACAAACTAAACCTTGATGTCTTGTTAGGCACAACATGCTCGAGTTCATTTATATATTTTGAGCTCGTTTATATAGTAAACTTAAGTATACATACATTCATACATATAGATGTGTATATTTTTAGGAATCGTCCAAACTCGCAAGCTTAATTGATTATTGGTTATGAAGCTCGGCCTCAAACTCTTTTAAAAAGGAGCATTAAAATAAGACTCAAGCTCATTTAAGCTTGGCTCATATCGAGGTTTTACTAAGCTAATCCCGAGTGATTTAGGAACGTCTTCCGCTCATTTACACAATTACACCTCCTAGTTATGAGCATGTCACTCTTGTAAATTTCTAAAAAATGCAAATATAACATTTAAAACTACTCCGTAATAAGTCACAATGTAACAACACAATATATCTATCTTTTCTTGAACAAAGATCACATTGTTAAACTGAATCACGATGACTTGCAAAAACCTCTTCTTAATAAAACGTAGGATTCATTAATGATAATTAATAAATAAAAAGGTATATTTTAGTGTACAAATTTATTTATAGTAAGAGAAACTAATAAGGGTAAA
>BQNB010040013.1:3024-47695 GCA_026074375.1 Tanacetum coccineum
TCAGCTCCTGGGTATACAGAGTACTTCAACTTATGGGCCTCATCCATAATCAGGGTTCTCACATCACCCTTTAAAGGATCCTATATTTGATCCAGGTAATACAATGCTCCATCACTCCTATGCTCTATCATCTCATCTAACCCTATCATCTCATCTAACCCTTTCTGCAACCCCGCAAATTCATTATTCGCCTCCTCCTGAGCCGCTAATATCCTATCCTTGATACTCGACTAGAGGGTCATATTCATAGCTTAAACTCTTTTAGGTTTCACCCTCTCTTTCCTACTTAGTGCATCAGCTACTACATTTGCCTTACCAGGGTGGTAGCGAATTTCATAGTCATAATCACTAAAAAGCTCTATCCAGTGACGATGTCGCATGTTCAGTTCCTTCTGACTAAAGATATCCTAGAGACTCTTATGATCAGTGTATATGACACTCTTTCTCCCATAAAAATAATGTCGCCAAATCTTAAGTGCAAACATAAGCGCACCCAGTTCCAAATCATGGGTGGTGTAATTCTTCTCATAGATTTTTAACTGCCTAGATGCATAAGCTCTCACCTTACCTCTTTGCATCAACACGCAACCTAATCCTAATCCAAACGCATCACAATACACCATAAAATCTTCCGGTCTATCAAGAAGAGCTAAAACAGGTGCATTACACAACTTGTCCTTCAAATTTTGAAATGCCCTTTCCTGTTCCTCACCCCAATCAAAGGTCTTACTTTTTTGAGTCAAAATGGTCAGGGGATTAGCTATCTTAGAAAAGTTCTCTATGGACCGACGATAATACCTTGCCAAACCTAAAAATGAACGAACCTCAGACGGAGTTCTAGGGGCTTCCCAATTCTTTACAGCTTCAATCTTACTAGGGTCTACATGGATACCATTTCCATTAATCACATGACTAAGAAACTATACTTCCTGCAACCAGAATTCGCACTTGGAAAACTTAGCATACAGTTTCTCTTTCTTGAGCAATTCTAAGACTAGCCCTAAGTGCACTTCATGCTCTTCTCGGGTCTTAGAGTAAATCAAGATGTCATCAATGAACACTATCACAAACTTGTCTAGATAAGGCTTACACACTCGGTTCATCAGATCCATGAATACCGCTGGTGCGTTAGTCAGACCAAAGGGCATTAATGTGAACTCGAAATGTGCATAACGAGTTTAAAACGCAGTCTTTGGAATGTCATCCTCATGCACTCTCAGTTGGTGGTATCCGGACCTAAGATCTATCTTAGAGAAGTATTGTAATCCTTGAAGTTGATCGAACAAATCATCTATCCTAGGGAGTGGATAACGTTTCTTAATGGTCAACTTGTTCAACTCTCTATAATCAATACACATCCTAAATGATCCGTCCTTCTTCTTAACAAATAATACCAGTGCTCCCTAAGGCGATGAGCTTGGTCGAATGAAACCCTTTTCCTGGAGTTCCTTGAGTTGACCCGGCAACTCCTCCATTTCAAAAGGTTCCAATTGATAGGGAGATTTCACGACCGGTATTGCTTCAGGGACTAACTCAATTCGAAATTAATTTCCCGACTAGGGGGTAATCTTGATAGGTCATCGGGAAACACCTCGGGAAAATCTCTCACCACTACCATATCTTCTTGTTTCTGTTCCTTGGCCTTAACACACATTAAATGTCTCACTTTCTCTTCTGGTCTTTCTTTAGTACTCTAAGCACCTTGCCATCTAGTAGGGGTATTCTAACTACTTTCTCATGATAAATTATTTCAGCATTGTGGTTAAACAACCAAATCCAATACTATGATCACAATAAAACTCCATGCTTAAACAGGTATCAATTCAATGTCAAACACCTATGACATCCATTTTAGTTTGCATAACCCTTAATGACCTTATTGATTTCTACTAGCTGCCCACTAGCTATCTCAATCTTATAACTAAATCCTAGATCACTGGGCTCTATGCCTATCAAGAGGTACACGAAAGTAGTCGAAACAAAGGCTATAGTTGCACTAGACGTCAAATAGGTTTGTGGCATAATGATTGTTAGAGTGAACGTACCTGTACACGGATGTTATAGATCCTAGCCAGAACGCTCAGCTGCTTCCCAACATTAATTGCCCTTACAAGTGCCTGGTTTACGTTATGTTCCGTCCATGTACCGCCCCACAATAGCTAAGCTTGTTTGCGACGGTGTACTCCAGGGCCATTGTGCCTTGGTTCAGCTGGCTGACATGTGTTTTGTATGATTGTACCTCCACCTCAAAGCATGTCCACGAGCAGATGCTGGATCCTAGCATTTACTGGGTTTACATTTCCTAGGCGCCATCTTCAATACTTAGCAACATATCCCTGGGCAGGTTACTAGCTTGATGAAACAAGTACAATAAGGTGCCTCAGGTGGGGTGGTAAAATGGTACATGTGGTCACCACACGGTTTGTCCTACCGGGTCTTTCTCTTCTAACATGATTTGTGGTTGTAGCAAAAGCATTTCTAGTCCTAGTTCTCTTGTTATCATCCTTCCCATTCCTATCCTTACTAGGTTCTCCCCTATTTCCTCTTTTCTTAGGATTCTTTTGATTGATCCATTCCTAATGGCTTCTTCTGTCCCGTGTGCCATAGCATTGCGTGCCTTTTGATATGCTCGTTAGCTCTGTTGCCCTGCACACAAACTATCCTCGGTTACTGTGTTGGCCCAAGGACCAATACACGCGTAACTCTCTATCCGTTTGTTTTCTGGGGTTACTTAATAAGTGAACTTAACCTAGCTATAACTCTTGGAAGCTCGAGTTAGTATTTAAGTGAGCATGGCCTAGCCTCCCGTCCATGCGTGGTTCCATAACTCAGTTGCTTAACTTTTGCATCTTATTCTCAGGAAAATTACTCTCTATGTCAAGGTCTAACAGTATGTCCCTTTATCGTCATAACTAACATCGGCTTCTCGACTCCCGTATGTGGATCTCGAGATGTTTCACCAGTAAGAGCCTCTTTACCAATAAATGACTCCACTCCCCGCAGTGTACTTCACCTTTGGGTTTATACTCCTATCTACTTAGAGATCCTTTTTGACTCCATCTTCTCAATCAACGGGTATAAACCTACTTATAGGCTACACATCCCCCTTTACCATAATCCGTTTTCTTTTGGTGTTTCTTTTTATGACGGATTTTGTAATCCGTTTTTTCGTCTGTGTCTTTTTATGGTACTTCCCCACACGTTTTTGTCGGCGTTGTGTCCTAATATTGACCATTCCACTACCATTACACCTAAATGTGTTCAATGACTTGCCATTTCCATTCTTAAGGTTCTCTCTATCATTTCTCTCATGGATTGTACCTTATGGTTCTCTTTTCTGTCCCTACTAGACGCTAAGTTGTTAGGCGAAAGTATTATGTTCTTCAGTTGTTGTCCAATGATAGTATTGAGAATAACCTGGTGCTAGGATTATTAGTCATTGGGGAAGACCTTCACCTGTCTCACATAAATGAAATTAGCTACCATCTCTACCCCCATCACTCTCCTCAAATACCCTTTTTGACTAATACTTTGGGGACACACTTTCGTCACTATCAATCCTTACCATGCTTTTTACCAGATCCACTCCAAATCGAACTCTCTAGTTTCTACACCTACCTACTCTACAGTTCCTTCATGTCCGTTCCACCTGTTACCTTCCTCCTCGTGGTTCTTGTGCCGGCCGCAACTTTAGCCAATATAAAAATGCGCTAGGCAGACTTTGAGCTCTTAGGCAAGCTCTGATGCAGCCACTTTGTGTCGTTTATTCGTTAGGTGGACACTACATTATTCTATCGAGGGTAGGTAGATGATGAAAGGGTACCCAGAGAGTTGTGGAGTTGATGAGTGGGTGAGAGTCTGTGGGTAGTGCGGACGGGGGTGGGGAGGTATGATGGGGGATGGTGGGTTGGGGTAGTGTGGTAGGGGCGGGTGGAGATTGGGGGGGGGGGTGGAGGTTTGGGGCGTGGGGAGTTGGTTGGTTTGGGCGATGGGTGGGGGTATGTGTGTGTGAGTATGGTGTGGGGGGGGTTGTGTGTGTGTGAGATGTGTGTGTGGTTTGTGAGTGTGTAGTGGTAGGGTTATAGGTAGTGTTCGTGTCTATGTTGTAGGGGGAACGCTGGAGACAGAGGACAGCAACCGGACTCCGGTTGGTGGCTACTAACAGTATTCTGTGTGGTCGCGTGTGATGAATTTTTTACTAATTTACTCCCTGTGAGAGTTCTTTCCAGCTACTTTTGATGTGATAAGTTTATAACTATTGTGGGTCATCTCACTTTTTCTACGTCTTATTTTCTACTCGTCATCCCCATTTACCTTGTCTTTTGTACTAGTATTTTGAGCTCACACCCATTTTCCGTCTTTTGAATACATTTTATATGAATCCATGACTTCTTTACTGAATTTGGATAAACAATAGACGAATTACGTAACTCGCTAAAGCAAAGGTGATGATCAAACAGTATTAGGCACACATAGATCCTTTATGCAAACCTAATATGAAACGGTTTCCTTGTGCTTGGTGTATAGTGTCTAGGCCAATATCCATAAACCACCTTAGTCGCTAACCTCCCTGGCTCTGATTGCCAATTTATCACACCCCGTCATAGGCAGAAGAGTATCCACGGGTGGTGTATGGCGCATATTAGGTGAAGAAAATGGTCATAGACTATGTTCCAGAAGACAAATGTATCTATCATATAACACAATGATACATTATAGAGAAATCTATATTGCTATTAAGGAAAAGTGTCATATGATGATCTCCTCCTCACAGTTTCTGACCCTTGACTGGTGTGAAAGTCCCAACAAGAACACTTCAAATTAGTCGCACAATTATTACCTATACAAAAAAGCCAAAAAGGGTGTTCACATTTTTACTAGTCTCTAAAATAATCCAAAAAATCCTCAACTGTACTAAGGTTAAACAAACACCAAATGCATTACCTCTTATACAGGATCCATACATGATACTTTTAAAGTTCCTGGGAACTCTGAATTCACAACACTTACTGATCATTAACTTCACCTGAAAATGATACTCGAAAAGGTCAAAAAAAATGTTGGTGAGCTCGTAGGTTTAAGGAAAACCCATTTGTTGTGCCAATATTTCAAACAGTTGGACAATTGTGGGCAATATGGACAGTGAATATATTATGAATACATTTCTGTTTCATGACTTAGCATCCCTGCTAATCATACACCATGACATAGCATCCCTGTGCTAGTCATCCACACCAGCATATAAGCATGCTCTTGGACATAACTTAGTTCGCATCTTTGTGGTCACCCGCACCTAAAAGCCTAAAACTGCTGTGTGGGCTGGCGGAGCTTGGATGGAGGCAGGGTTGGCGAGCACTTACTTGTGTGGTCTTGGATAGAGCAATCTCAGAGCCAGCATAGGCAAAGCTTCTAGTTTGGTGTTGGGAGCTAAATTACTTAAGCGCAAAACAAAAAAAATAAAAACAAAGGATGTCCAAAATCACAAACATAGAAAAGATTAAATCCATGCCTACATCTCAGACGATTGCCTCACAATCACCTCGATGCACGCACATAAGTCCTAGTACCCATAAACAAACCTCCTTAATATTCAATAGCAGGTCATATGCCACCTAGTACCATCTTTCCCTTCCCAAAAAAAAATAACAAAAACCACATTTGCACAGTTTAGAAAATCAGTTCCAATAAACACTTTGAGTTTCTTTTCCCCCAACGGAAAATCATGATATGATTTGTTAAGGAAAAAAAAAAAAAATGATTTGTTTTTTAAATTTTAAAACGTGGCGGATACAAGAAACCTCACCTCAAGCAAAGGTTTTTTTCTTTTTGGTGTTTGTTATTGGTCTAGCGGATAAAATCAAATATCACACAAAGCAAAAAAAAAATGCAACGACGTGCGTCCACCTGCCCCCCCCCACCCACCACGCCCCGAAACATTGTACCTAGTTCCATTTAATGCTTTCCACATTAGACATTTATTCCCAAAAATACAGTTTTCCAGACTTGTGATTTTTGTTGCAATTTGAGCATAGAGGGTCAGATGCGTCTGGCTGGTTGTACGGTTATCCTTAACGTTTCAGTGGTTTTGGTTTAGTGTTTTTTTTTATGGTGACGGTTTTTGATTTTGCATAACATTTTAGCGTTTTTATTTCTATACTTTCTACACTCTTTCCGTAGTATTAATATATTTACTTTTAACATTTAATTTTATACAGTAGAGTTAGTATTATTACAAAATTCTTTTTCCTGTAACACTTTATAAATCTTCTTCTTCGGTTAAATCCATTCGGCACTCTTTGCGTTAGTTACCATAAATTTCATCATTTTAATTGTAAGAAACGAAACGTTTATTTATAATAAACAATTTAGAAAAGTTTCGTTTGTAAATTAGATGAAAAAATATATTTTTACTTCTTTGATGAGTCGATCGTATTTAAAAATAATAATATTTTAGTATTTTGATCGGTATAATTCACGTTTTTTTGTGGGTTAAATTTCTAAGTGTTAGTTGGGACCTTTACTGAATTTTCGGACTTCACATGTTCGTTGATACAAAAGTTTCCATAGGGGTTTTAAACTTAATCTCAAACTTTTTTCACCAATTTCCATTTCCGACAAAATGCCATTTCCATTATCTCATCACATATTTACCATAAGTTATTTTCCCAATCGGTCTTTTTAATTAATTTACATAGTGCGTTTCACTTTCAAAGTCCGCCCAATAGCGGCCCATTAAAGTGTCTGTAGATATATAATACGACTTAAGCCCAAAACTAAAGCCCATTAGTAAATATAAGCCCAAAACAATAGCTAAACAAAATAATCCGGACCATAATAAGCTCTCAATAAGCCGCGGCTTATGGGGCTTATTTGGGCCATGAGCTCATAAGCTCCACATACTTCATAATAAGCTTTTAATTAAGCTAGAAAGCTACGTAGTATATTTGTCTATCACATTTGGCTATCAAATAGTTACAAAAATTTGACCATTCGAAGAAGGATAATAACCAAAATACTTTCTTGTACACCTCCCTTTTGCCGAGAGCTAATAAGCCCAAAATAAGTCCATAAATGCTTATAAATAAGCCAAATAATCCAATATCCGAAATAAGCTACATAGCAAATAAATGTTTTTCAACCATCATGACCACGATATCAAATCTAGAAAAACCCCATTCCCTTTTTATTTTGTTCGAACCCAAAACCGAACCCTTAACATCATTCCGTAAAATTTCCGCGTTAATCTTTTAACAAACGCACCGTACAACTAGCTTGTATGCATCATTTAACACACAAAAGTACAAGTTAAATAGAACTTTATGAAACTTACAAATAGGGTTTTGAAAAGCGAGAACGAACGCGAACCGACTACCCAAACGTAGTTTAAACAATAACACGACTACTAAAATCAGCCCAAAACTTCTATGTCTTCATTTTTTTTTATCAAAGTTTATCAAAAATGTATGTGTTTGTGTGTGTGATTTTTTTGGACGCAAGGAAAAAAGAGAGAAAGTGTGTGTGTTTTGATTTTGAAAATCATATGAAAAGTGTGTGTTTTTTTAGGTAAAGGGGATTACCCCGGTAAAATGTATAAATCACAAGAACAAGTTAAGAACAATGGAATGTATCAGAAGTACTACATTAACGTCAAGCAATCGCTTGAAACTTCACTAAAGCTGTTTGTGACATGCCACACAACAACGACTACTGCCAGAATACACTAACAATAACACCAATCGGGAAAAACCACTTGAAAGTACATAAAGACTCAAAATCTTCCTTCTATTGGCGTCATTGGAGTGTAGGAAAGCCAAACAAGGACGGCCTCTTAAAACTACCCTTCACATGAACACAACCCAATGTGGAATAAAAAAAGCCTTAGAGTGAAGGAAAAAGAGTACAAATCTTAGCTCAGCACTTGCTTACGACTTCTAAGCCCCCACCCTAAACTAGCAGAGCCAATCATGAACCAGAAAAAGGATTTAACAATCTAATAACGCTAAATCCATTATGAGATGATAACGAATTTATGAGCGAGTGTAGTAACTTCCAAAGCTGAGAAAATTTTTCCTACACTAGCAGTTCTCTTGAAACGACATTGTGAGGAGCGTTGAGCCCGAACCGTGAGTCATGATACTTCGATAAGTTGATCCTTGCATTCTCATTTTATTCTTTGAAAAATACTTAGACGTTCCTTTCTTGCATAAATAAAGTAGGAACGAGAGCGCAAATACCAATTTAGCAGTCACACTTCTAGCAGACTTTTTCTTTGATATAGGAATGAGCATATCAACAATCGAGTCCAAGGAGGCTGAAGAATTAGGCAACCCAGCAAACGTGTTCAAATGATCCCAAACCTAAAAAGAGAAATCACACTCAAAGAAAAGATGGTTATGGGAGTCCGGTTGTAAACCGCATAAGGGGCACTGAAGCAGGTTTAAGTTAGCATTACTACTAACATCTCATTGCCTCAATGTATCTGGGTCTTCATCTTGCATTAATACCAAACCAAAGCTGGAAAGCATGCATGACTAGGAATTACATGACGAGGAGAACCACACCAGTTATACCAATTAAAAACGTCTCCTCTAGGGCCGAATTGAGTCCCAAGCAATATTACACAGAAAATAGCATTATCCACTCCCATTATGAGTCAATTACCAGTCAGCCTGATCCAAGGTGGTTAGGAAAAGTCTCGGGACAATATACATATTAAGAAGAGGATACTTCACATACCAATCAATAGGCCACACCCAATTCCTGTTCAGAATACCATCCTTAACTGAATGAAAAAGCTTAAACCCTGCTTTATGAATATCACGAACCGTAACAATCTAAGATAAGAGGCTAAGAGAACTCCAACGGTCAACCCACAAAGAGGCCTTAGTACCAGCCCCTAAACGATAGTAAATAAAAGGACGAATAAGAGGGCGGAGCTGGAGAATTTTCCTCCAACCCTACGCCATATTACCCCGATAAAGAGTGTCCCAGAAATTGCGATCTCTCAATTTGTAACCGTGAATCATTTAGGACCCCATTAACGGAGCTCTATTTGGATGTAAGAATACTCCATATATGAGAAGCAATCAATGCCTTGTAAAACACATCAAGCCTCCTCACGCCAAGACCGCCTTCCTTTTTAGGAAGACACACAACCTCCCAAGCAACTTTATCTTTGCCTCTAAGCATATCACCATGGCACCAAAGGAAACCTCTCATAAGCTGTTCAAGGTCACACATGATATGAGAAGGAAGAATAAACATTGAGGCCTAATACACATGTAACGGGGAGAGAACAGATTGCACAAGTTGCAATCTACCACCAGCAGAGAGCGATTTATTCTTCTAATCCCTAATTCTATTATGCACTTTCTCCACAAGCTCCTTACAATCACGAAATAAAAGTCTTGTAGAAACCAACGGAACACCTAAGTATTTAACTGGGAGCTTACCTTCTTCAAAAGGAAGGATGTTAAGAATAGCTAGGTTAACATAATTAAGGACATTGCAAAAGTAACCCGTGCTTTTGGGAAGGCTATGAACAAGACCAGAAACAAGCTTAAATTCATCCAACTCTTCCATAATGACCTTAGCCGAATTCACATCACCATGCGCAAATAAAAAGAGGTTATCAGCAAAACATAGGCTAATTAAATTCAATTGACGCAATAATGAGGATTCGTAAATGAGTCTGATTGCCTCAACCCTTCTGTGGAGTGATAAGCATGTTGAGAACTTCCATTACAAGAGTTAAGAGTGTTAAGGAGACATAGGGTTACAATGGCGAAGACCTCGTGTTCCCTAATAATAACCATGGAGAGTTCCATTCATACTAATAAAATATGATGTAGACGAAACGCACTTTCATGATCCAAGCACTATACGAGGGTGAAAACCAAACCTAGTAAGGATGACTTTTAAGAATCCCCAGTCAACCGTATCATAAGCTTTTTGAATATCAACCTTAAAAGCACATCTAGCAGGACCACGATCTAAATGGTAATTATGCATGAGCTCTTGGGTGAGTAAAATATTATCCGATATCCATCTACCCAGAACAAAGGCTGATTGGTTTAGGCTAACCTTGTTGGACAACCTTGCTAAAAAAATGCCACCCTTGTCCCTACAAGGTTTGAAACCAGATATGGGATCCTAGGGGGTCTCGGGATGCCTCTTTTTATGTTGGTTTCGCTTAAAACCCAAAAACCTAGACTTTGAAATATTTCTCGAAAGTTACTTAGTATTTGTATTCACTTTAAAAATGCATTTCCCATAACTTAGAGTATTTACACGACATATTTCCAAATTAGACTTCCCAAAATTCCTTTTGAACATTAACGGATGTGTCATGACTCGTTTCGACATTTCAAGCTATTCACGGGACAAACCTCCCGGAACATGATCAACACATATAAAATCCTCTAAAAAGGATTAACACAAGCATCATACTCATAAAATACCATTAATCAATTTATTCACACTGTCACTCAGTTACTTGTTCTAACTAAATATCAAGTCAAATAGCTCATGACTAAATTAGAACATTCAAATCTCACAAAAGGGCAAGGGTTACATGAAGTGTTGAAGTGAGCCTGAACAGAGGTTCCAAGATAAGCCTTTACGATCTCCCTTATCTTTATAGGACACTTTGTAAAAGCTTGAAAGTTTGTTACATTAACTTATACATTTTTAAAGCATTGAATAATTCGAATAAGCTTTAAGGGAGAATAAAATACTCTAGGAAAAAAATTACACAGACCTGTTTAGACAAGTCCATATACTCAATCGTAGGCAACCTTCCTTCTTGCTCGGCCATGTACCCTCGGTGCTTCATAATCATTCCTCGAAAAGCAAAACCAAAAACGGAGGTGACTTTTTTTCTCTTTGTGCACTCCTGTGGTAATGAGGTGTGTTTTCACACAGCTTTAAATTTTAATAAATCTCCTAGAAAAAAAAAAAAGTGAGATGAGAGGGAGTTATGAGGAAAAAGGGGGGGGGAGGTGGGGGGGGGGGGGAGGGGTGGTAGAAATACTAATTTTTGACTAAAAACACAACATTCGGGCAAGTATACCCTATTTGAGTTGTTTTTATTAGGATTATGGGTAACTAAGTCTCAGGTTCGTCCCAAGAGAATTAAAGTTTTCTTAGTTTGTAATTAAGGTGCTAAGGCTAAAATGATTGTCACGGATCAAATTAACCAACTCTTGCATATATTAAATATTGTAAAGAAAGTGATTAAAAGATGATTCAATCAAATGATTAAGGTATGGTGGTGTGGATGATCACTTTAGATAATGATTTGTGTTTGGAATAGTGATTATAAGTTTTAGAAAATAGAGTTATCTTTAAGTATATAAATTCTTTCGGCCTTTTTAATTATAACTAGGGATTATATCGGGGGGGGATTTAATGTCTAACAAAATCTTTTCGGGCCGTTATAAGTTATATAACATATATTAGGAATTGATTGATTGAAACATGTAATAAGAAACCTTTCGGCTTTTTCTTATTTAAAAATATGTTTTACAATTTATTAAACTCATATCCAAAAACACCTCAATTATCCAAGATCACAATATGCCCAAACAAACTTAATATTACTACTCCATAACCCAAGAGAAGTAAATAAAATCACATTATGAACTCGAACAATTTAATAATAATCATTTCAAGGATAAAAAGATTATACAAACTTCCAAGAGCTAATGATTGGTGATTTGCACAAGAATTCTCAAGAACACTTTATGATATTCAAAGTAAAACCCAGAAGAAGTAAACTATGAACTATTCTGTCACAATTTTGCTTATAGATTTTGTATTAACATTTTAATTACGTTCTTTATTGGATTCAAAATTCGGGTTTGTTGTGATCATCAAGCAAAAACCATCCAAAGTCTTTATAAGAACACCTCTAACTTTGATTCTAATGGTGGTGATGATGGTGTTATCAATGTGGTTTGGTTTCAAGATTTTTCAAGCCTTTATCACCAAAAAAACCTATCCCAAGTAGTACAAGGTTGGTGGTCTTGTAGTGTGAGTTGTTGTGAAAATGAGAGAGCCAAGGAGGGTATTTATAGGCTGTTCGGGGGCTAAAGTACGCCACACAAACTTATTTGTGCGATGCACATCGGGTGTTAATACACTTAGCATTTTTAATTGCTTTATTTTCCCATAGGACTCAAAAAGTGCCGCAGCACGTTGGCCCCAAAACCGCAACCACTTTTTCACTTTCAGCACTTGGCCCTTCTTCTCATGGTTTTTGGGGTGTAGTGTAGGCTTTTTTTGGTGTAGCTTTATTTTGGTTTTTGTAGGTATTAGGTTGGGTTTGGGTATTGGCTTTTGGGTAGATTTTATGATAATGAATTTCTCTTCTCGTGGCCTCTAGAATCGCGTCAAGGATAGTTCGTATGACACGAGTTATGGCTAAACACTGAACAATCGGTTTGTGTCTGGGAGATCATTAACTTTGAGTTATTTCTTTGTTTTTAGATTTCAATTTCCTTGTGTATTCTTCTGTTTTTTCCATTGACACATACTAGGAACATATAATTAGAAATATAGGTCGATTAAGTACCACAAGTTATGAGAAATGATCAAATATTTTAAATAACGCCGCCGAACATATGTATAATTTTTAGGCGTTAACTATCCCTCCATCACTTAGCTGTTGCTTGCCCTCAGCAAATTAAAGCGAAGGGAAAAGAAGATCATATCTGTGACTTAGAGAAAAAAATCATTTTAGCATTAACAAGTGTTTACCATTTTTATAACTTTTCAGGCATTGACATATAACAGAGCACCTCACATAGGGAAAGTGTTTGTTTTTGAATTTACACGAGTCACTCAGATAGGGTTTTATTATTTGTTGATAACGTCACCAACTGCAAGAACATAATCTAGGTCGCTAGCATATGCTTGTACTAGATACATAAACATGCCCGTTGCGGCGTGAGCACCTAGACAAAAATCTCAAAGAGACAAAACGTGATAATGAATAGATGATACTTGATTCCATGTGCCAGAACTTTGCCTTCTACTTTGAACTTTATTTCTTTCATTTTCTCTTTTTTTTCTTTTTTTTATAATTTTTTTTCATTCCAGATACTGCGATCACTAAGGCTGGCACAAAACTTCTTCATCGAGCACATTTTTCTTGCCCTTGAGTACTTTGGGTGATATCAACACTAAAAGGAAGTGCTTTGCAGGATTACATGAGTGTATGGGATTTATTTCACCTCTTATCATACGACTTTGTCTGTAAATTAATCTCACTGCGGTCTAGTAAATGATGATCAAGCACAAGTTCTGGAGCTACTAAATTACCGGCCCACTCATATAACTTTATACCGATACCAATGTTCCAGAAAGTGGATAAGGAACCATACGTACACATCCGTAAACGACCACGGAATAGACACATATTGGACTACATTCAATCCTAACTTGGGCGCGAACAAGCTAAAGGGGAAAAAATTATATTGGGTATTCTAGATGGGTACACGAATTCCTTAAAGTTCTAAATCCTTTACAATTTAAAGTGGGATTGATTTTTGTGCTAGTTAAAAAGTGTCAATCCAGTTGGATTTTTGCCTTACTAGCGTTGCATTTTTTTGTGAAAAACAATATATAAATCTTCAGAAAATATCAATTGAAAAATTTCGGGCCAGATTGCAGGCAAACATGGAGGGAACCATGATTAATATTTTTTTCCTATTTGCTTACCCTCCACAACTTAAGTTGAAACCTATTGCACCTCAATGTGAGAACTGATAAGTATAGAAAATAAGGAAAATTAAGGGAAAATGGTACTTCCCCGGGGTTCTTCGGTTCTTAAGTTCTTGGGGTGTGAATTTATGAGGGACTATGGCGCAAACCAGAACGTCAAGCATGTGTATTCTACCACATGTGATATAAAATACTCCAATTATATAAGGCTCCACGTGTTGTAGTAAATGCCACCACCCATCCAAGCTCCACTGTTTTATTTTAATCTACAAATAGACACAAAACTTCAAGTAAAGCATTAAATACTAAAGCGCCACTTTCGTAGGCACACGGTTGCATTTAGCGCGATGAAACAAGCCCTTTGACACTCTCGGTGTCACCGATACGAGTGGACGAGTTATAGTCTCTGTGAGGGTTTTCACGCGAAACACTTCACAAAAATTTCGTTATATTTCCTTTTTGTCGGTACCATTTAAATAAATTGTGAGAAACAAACACGGGGCCCCATGCCACATCAAACTTATCAAAGCAATTATTACTATATATTCCTTATTATATATATTATATTATATATAATATTAGCTTTAGTTTGTTATATGTTCTTATTTTATTATTTACAATTACTACTATTATTATACTTAACTTGATTTAAGATTCCTTCAATGATACCGGGTCAAGTGGGAAGATTCCACTCTTTAAAAGCTTTTGAGGGTTATGGTATTTTTGGGATGTACTCATGAACGGATAGTCATTTGTTTGTACCACGGGGTTGTGGGGGGGGATAGCCCTTTTTCCATGTTTAATAGGGTTTATCTTGTTTGATTTTATTGTGACGTATGATAGGAGGCGGTTGGATTTTTTTAGTTTCGGAAGGATCATTTGTAACTAACTCCGCGTTTTTACGACGCGTATGACGATCACGAATTCGACGTCATAATTAATATTTTATAAGTTTATGTGAACGATACGTCGACATTTAAAATTTTAATTGTCGAGAATAATTATTTTCGTATTTTATTACGAACGGAATTTAGAAATTTTTACCTTTGTCGTTTCGCGAGTCAACGTTTGACCGCGCAACCGTTAAGCGTTTTGAGTATCGTAGAAATTTTGACGCGCTTCGTTATTATTTTTATGATGATCATTTGTATTTCATCGTCCCTCGTCCAGAGTTTAGTCGACACCGAGTCAAAAAACTTTATTTTGACGTGACGTTAACTAATTTGATAAAAGTTATAAAATACATATTTCAGTGTGTTGACGGAAATAAATTTAGTCACGGAAGAAGAATCCCGAGCCTTTGGTCGGTTACATAACCAAACAAATAACCTTTGTACTAATTTTGAAAAGACTTTGAAACATGGAGGACTAGAAGTGTCAAACCTCAAAAGTATTTTCCCTATATAAGGAAGTTATACTTCCATTATTTTTCACTTTACAAAAAAAATGTGTTCCTTGTCCTCTCCTCCCACCTTCGACCGGTCACCACCATCAAACCACCATCGCCCCTTAAATTCCGACATGCATTATAATCAAGTTACAAAATATTAATCCTTGTGTTAAGGCCTACGTTTTCATGTAATAAAATCCTACATGCATTGAGTTTTGAAGAAGTTGGGTTTCGGGTTAGATTGAGGAGTTTCGGTTTAAAAAGGGGTTGTTTACAATAGCTAGATAATCGTTATTAGAGGCTCGGTTTAAATGGAAAAAGTTCGGTTTTAGTTTTTGGGTTGGTCTGAGCCACGGCTAGAAAAGAGAATGAGCGAGACGGAAACTTTTCTTGTTCAATCTTGCTTAATATAGCATTGTAAGTATTCTATATACTAGTGTTATTTTTATTTTGTGATTCGATTGATTTTCGGTTATTGCATGTGATGAAATCCGAGAGATCTTCCGTCGTCTAGTTAGATTTTGTTTTTGGTTGATTGAGTAAGTTAAATATTGTTTATAGACCATTTTAGATGTGTCATAAACGGATTTGCGTTTTAAAACATGTAAGTTCTGAGCAAAAAATTTGGCGCGGAAAACGAGGGTCGAGATTTTGATAATTTTGATTTTTGTTTGAAAAATACGGTAGAGGGTATTTTTACGAGCGTTTCGGTAATTCGAACGCCCCGTAACTCCTTAATAAGAAGAAGTTACGACGTAATACTAAGAAAAATCCAAAACAACTCTTATGGTTTGATTTAGGTTGCTGGCAGATTCAAAAAAGTGATTGAGCACCTTCAAGGTCCGTTTCAGCCTTCCGGCGAATTAAGCACGAAAGTTTGTTGGATGTCGTATTTTACTTTGGCTGCGAGGCTTGCCAGTTTTTAAAATCGAGTAAAAAAGGCTCTCCATTGTCTTCAACTCAAAGTAAAATTCTGCACATTTATTTAAAAAATGTCATAAGTTCCAGCAGAAACTTGAAGGGGGCATTTTCGTCATTTTCCTTCGAGTTTTAGGTCTCGGCTAAAACTAAAAAGTTGTCCGGAATGTCGTTTTGCATAAAATCTCTTTAGAGTCCGAGTCGTGAAAATGTGATATAATGGGTCGTTTTGAGCGGGTCAGATCTAGCAATATATATATATATATATATATATATATATATATATATATATATATATATATATATATATATATATTCACCAAACAACACACACCATATATATTATAGTTGTAAAGTCAAATTAACAGTCCAACGGTTGACTTTGAAAGTCAATGGGTTGTACTAGGACTTGTCGGATGTTATAAAAATAATAAACGTTACTATTATTACAAGTATAATATTTTAGACTTAACGATTGTTATGAACGAAAAAAGATTCTAAAAATAGAAACTTTGGAAAATATTCGGGACTATAATACACCGTTACGAGTAACGTAAACCAATACTTGAGCGACTCGAATGTTGCGGATGAGATAAATAAAATATTATTATAAATATAATTAGATGACGGGACTTTACTAAAAATGGTAACTTCCGAAAATAGCAACTTTCTAAAAATAGAAAGTTTTCGAAAATAGAAAGTTTTCGATTAAGTGACGTTATAATATTAACGACAAGATGATCGTATAAATCAACTCTGTGGAGTTTTAGGAGCCTAGACGCGGCAACAGTGGATTTTTTCATCACAGGTGTATGTATATTTATACATTTCCAATAGTTGCACGCAAGCACTATTTCGATAGTACTTTTTTTTATGGTTATATAATGAGCGACATGAATTATAGGTCGCGGTTGAGTTCGTGTTGAGACATCTTTGGATTGTCACAGTTATTTTGATCTTCGACTTAGCTCAAGGTGAGTTCATAGCCTCGCTTTTGAACTATTTTAAATATTTTTAACCCGCGAGGGGATACTTGTTGTTTTATAAAAATGAGAACGCAATATGTTTTGATACGTGATATGATTCCATTACTATTAAATATATGCCTTTTGCTGTGTGACCGTTAATTATCGAGGAGGTAAACGCTGAATGCATTAAATAGATCTATTGGGTTTGACAACCCTGTCCAGGGTTTGAATCAGTTGGTGAACACCCTTTAACGGACATTCTGTATTGTGTCTAGGGGGGTGGCGCATTATTCCGACCAAATATTTTATCGCTAAATGATAAATGTGTTAAGGTTCGGTACACGGGCTCATGTTAGTTGGAAATCATTACTTTTATAACTTGCCTTGCAAGCAATGTTATTGTGCTTTGTTGAACAAAATATGCATTCTAACTGTTAAATGTAAACTCTATGAATTTACTCAACGTTTTGTTGACGTTTTTAAGCATGTATCTCAGGTATTGGTGCTATTGATGGCTTGGATGGGACGGAACGCGGATATCAAAGACTGTGTCTCTGTGAAATGTTTGTTCATTTAAACAAAAGGATGCTTTGGAAAAGTAGTCGTATCATGACTTTTGAAATGAAGTTTTTAAGTAAATTTTGGGACCTTCTAACTCTGATGTTCTTCATATGAATAAAATAAAGTTTGATTTATAAACGTATCTTTGAACGTTTATTGGGACTCGTGTGCATATATTATGAAGTAGCACCCGAATTGTTGTATTCCACTGCGTAACGTATTTTGAGGGTGTTACAGAGTGGTACCAGAGCACGAGTTGTAGCGAACTAAGTCGTTTTACAAAACTTGGACTACAACTGTTTTTGGAAAATTTCACGAGTCTTTCACCGTTGTCCGATATCCGCGCGCGTGTTGTTCCCGATCCTTAGATGCCTTATGTGATGCTTTGATTGCATATTATGTGCGTGACAAGTGGGATACACTTGGTATAAGTAATGATTATATACGTATATATATATATATATATATATATATATATATATATATATATATATATATATATATATATATATATACGGCATCCGCCTTATGGTGTACGGCTATATATATGTTTTGATATTCGCGACTTGCGAAGAGTTTAATTTTTATGAGCATTTTGATGCGATATGATAAAATCATTTTGATATATATGATGAAAGCATCGCTGATATATGATTATCTCCGAGGCTTTTTCGCGACTTTACTTTGTTACCTTTTGATGTCGGGACTCGACTTAGTTTTCGATCCCACTTGTAAATTTTACTAATTTGTTTTGAATTTGAACGCTCTTCTTACTGATTCTGAATCGCATATGTTGTTTCCTAATTTATCGTTTTGAGATTTTCCGGTTGATGGGAGTGCGACTTTTATATGTCATCCCATAACCCTTTATTGTTTTGGAAAACGGTTATTAACTTATATCCGCGTAATGCGTCGTTGGAAACGACTATCTTTGAAAGCTTTCGAATGAAGGTTGTGTGTTGTGCTTTGATTCTTTGTGTCGAGCTATCTAGTAAGTCTTGAAGTGTTTTGGGTCTAGAAACCCCTGAGTGATGTGTTCAAAAGAGTGTATGTCATTAGGTATGGCTTTGTGTTGGATTTTAGAGGAATTAAAATGGTGTTTGGTTGGATTTTGAAATGGATTTTACGGTAGTTTGTAACCAGCAGGTTGTGGGGTTGATTGTGAATTATTTTTGGTCTTACGGCACCTGGGAAAGCCAATAGAGATGTTAGTACATGTGGTGAGTTGGATAGAATTTTAACTCCTCTGGATGAGTGAGATATCATAGTTTTTCTAAAAACTAGTCAAATCTGGAACACTTTTGGGAAAACAAGTATAACTCCATGTTTTTGTAACTACTTTTAAAAACGAATTATGATACATGTATAAGACTCTTAGGGCTATCACCTCAAATTGGTCTCACGCCAATAGCATTAATAAACTTTAAACTACGCTCATTTTCATAAACTACAAAATTGGTCACAATTTCTTGGGAGCAGCAACTTGTTGGGTATGTTTCAAAATGTTTTTGGTCTATGAATACCTGGTAAATTGGACTAGGATGTAGAGAAACATCTTAGGTATATGTGGGAATTCGGATGGAGTCATATCGACGCCCGAAGAATGAGTTATCGCCGAAATGGCAAAAACTAGTCTAAAATTTAAGACAAGAATTTGAATGTGTAATAAGTCTAAGAATTTACATAGAAAAATCTAAATATGTAAAACTGTAAGTTCTAGATATTGAACAAACTTAGATATGAGCGGTCGTTTCAGCCTTTGTGGAAGCACAGATTAGGAGATACACTTGTTTTAGTGGAGCGCTAAAATTCTGGGAAATGGCAACCTTGATAGATAGGGGCAAAATGGTAATTTCACAATGGTTTTGAAACTTTATGGGCAGTGGGTCATACGTTTCTGGAGATTTGATTCGAAATGCTTTTCGTAGGAGAGAACCTCATATCTTTATTATCCACAGATTAGTAATTAGGAAGGTTTCAAGAAGCTAAAGGCTTATTAGTCTGAGGTCATTATTGCCTCAAAGTTTTATCTTATCATTGGTGTAGTGATTGTGTTTTTTTTAGCCATTGTTTGGATTTAGAACTCTAGAAGAGTTAATGTATATGATGTCTACTTAAGTGGTGCTTATCGTGATCATGTGTATGCACATGAGACCTATCTCCAGGCGCACCAGACACAACTACAACTGCAGAGTACTCTCATTCAGACACAACGCCAGGTACACGAGACTCGCTTTCAGATGCAGCATGCTTCATAGTCCATGAATGGGTATTATTTTTGAAACTTGCTGTGACCGTTGACCAAACCGTATCTAATGAAATTTTATGAATTGATGATTTTAAAACTGTGAATTGCAATAATGAATTTGTGTGTTGAACAAATGTCATTGCGCGAATCTGTTTGTGTAAACAATGGAAAAATATGTTTTCAAATTTCATAAACTGACCTTGTGGTGTCAAATAAATCTTCTTTTATAAAAAAAATATTTTTTTTAACATAATATATACACGAATAAATTTCCCCTTTAAAATATAAGAATGGAAGGTGGTACTATCTTCTTTTCTCTCTTTTCAAATAACTTGATTTTTACACTTTGAAAATTTTCTTGAAATAAATTTACGCGTGTAGCGTATGGAAAAGAAATGTTTTGACGAAGAAGGACATGATGTCGTTTGGTCCTCAATTATGCATAACCTGATCAATTATGCATAATTTAGGAAGAACCACGCTATGTCGGATAAATCGTCACCCTTAAAACGCTTGGTAATTAAGATAAATGTTTGGGTCAAGCTATCAGAAGAAGAAAATATTTTTACCCTGCTACAGATACTTATGCAAGTAACCTTATTCTTATCGACTGCATGGAGAGAGTCTCATGCGAGTCATTATGACCGAGTCGTTCCGAAGCGGAAATACCCACGGTATTGTTCGGAGCGAGAGTGTATAGAAAAGAGAAAAGCTTAGTTCGTAGTGTTTAAGATCGGTACTTGTTACGAAGACGTGTCAAGACCAAGTATAGGCGGTAGGCTAGGGAGCAATGGTAGATTTGAGCTGTCAAGGGCGTAAACCCGATACCGACACTGAGAAGAGATCCTCTTGAAGGTGTCAAGATTCCTAAGGTGGGTGGAAGCTGAGAAGGTTAATTCTGAGGTTGGAAATGAGAAATGGAGAAGACTTCTCCTACGTGAGATGTGTGTTGCCTTTGACGTATCAACTGATGGCCGTGAAAAAGACTTCCTTTCCCGAATTAGAGAGTAGTGGTAGTGTAGTTGTGACATACCTTAATCGTCAAGGATTTTAATGAGACACTATACGATACTTGACCAACAGTTAAGTGTAGTGGCCCTTACTCTGGGACGTGACGACCCAAGGGCGTAAAGAGTGGCGAATTGATTGAGATTCTAGCTAAATGGTAACGTCCGTTTCCATTACTGGAGGAACAACTAAAATAGCCAACGCCTTAAGTCGAGCGGTATTGAATTAGGAATGTGAGTATTTCGACTTGATGACTTGATTCATCAATGATGCTACGCGATGAGAAGGGGCCAAACCAACGATGTTAGTCGCCGTGAGGAAACGTTGAATTTTTTTTTGAATTTTCATCAGACGAGCAATAAGTCCATGATGCTCATTGTTTTCATAATTGATTTTGATTTGTCATTTGACATTATGTGTTGAAGCGGGATTGTCGCCGCCAAATTATATGGGATATGTGCTATATATGCTATGTGCTTTAAATGATAGTGAGCGTTCATGTCACTTTTACGTGGCCAGTGATGCGGTTTAGGATGTAAGCGAATGGGTGTAATCGCCCAAGTGAGAATTTAGGACGTAATAATGTGGGTGGATGATAGGTGTAAAATACACATATCTGTTAATACCTAAAAAGGCCCAATTAAGCCCAAAACACTCTAAAAATGGCAAAAATATACTTGTTTTTTGTGTTTTGTGTGTGCAGGTACGGATATATCAAAAATCACAAGAAATCCATCAAAAACGGGCAAACACGGACACGAGAAACGGAAGAGCACAAGAGAAGCCAAAGATTCAAAGCCAAAGCCAAAGAAAGTCAACTCTCAGTCAACTATGGGTCAACAAAGTCAACTCACTAGAAGACAAAACCTCAAAATGTTTCAAATCAACCTTCCAAGTTTCAAAAGTTACAAAAATGGCCCCTTAAATCCTAAATGGGCCTTAAACCCTTAAAAAAACCTACCCGGATACAAGGCCCATTACAAAAGCCTAAAACCCTAGCCCAATTCCCTTTTATTAAACCATAAGGACTTAAACTGCCAATTAAGAAAGATTATTTTACACTAGGATTTTAATAAACCAAAGAGAGGGACTGTATTTGCAAATAGCCCAAAGTTCAAATGAATTTTACCCTTTTAGTTATAAAAAGGAAAAAATGGCGCCAAGACCATTATCACTATTCACCGTCTCCCTCGATTCACCTTGCAGTCAAAATAAAGGGTTTTTCTTAATTGAAGGGTGATTCTGTCAATCCAAGTGGTCTACATCATGATGGCATGGTTAGATTTGTAAAAACAAGTACTCTTATTAGCTATCTCAAACAAGAATCATACGTGGCTATGGCAAGAAGCACAAGGATGATGGATTTTCACTCTTGGATCACTCACGAAACTAACACAAGGCTTCACAACGGATTGCCACGCTGGCAATCCGTATGAATCCCAAGGAATGATCCAACGGCTCATAATCATCCTCCAATGATTGATTGATTGTACGGACAAGATCAAAAGGAGCGTGGGCAGCAAGGAAGGCCTAGAATGTTTAGCTTCAGGCTATAAATAGCACACACTATCACACACATTGTATCTTTTTTTCCTTTTTACACCTAGTAATAGCTTAGTAGATTTTAGCTTAAATTAGCTTATTGTAATTTCCTTTAAAATTCAGTTGTAATTTTCTTTTGATAATGTAATCAAGTTTTATTTTAATGAAATCTAGTTTTGCTCTTAAATAATCTGTCATAAGCACTTTTATTTTTCACTCATAAGTTTTCAATTCTTCTCAAATGTTAAGCTATTGATCTAATAAGCTCATATAAGCTCTTACTAGTCTCTAAGCTAGTAATTGAGTTTAATTCTACCTTAATCATACTTATACCTAATAAATCAATTAAATACCTTGAACTTATTGGATTAAATGCTTATGGAAGGGGAGTCAATTGTGGAAGGACTCCCAAGGACCTTTACTGGCTTATTTTAAATAAGCCAGAGTTGTTGATTAAGCTCAATTGAGCCATAGCTTTTGTTTAGCTGAAAGCTTAAAGTAAGTCTTCATTTAATTTCTTTTTAACCTTTAATTCCAAATATTCACTTAAATAGCTTAGATCTGTCTATTAGTTTATTAATTGTGCTTAATTGCTTTCCTAGCTGCTTACTGTTTTAGTTAAACTTATTTTGCAATTTTAATAATCTGTTTTAGTTTATATAGAGTAGATCTTAGTTTTTCTTTAAATCAGTCTTAATTTCATAAAAACTAAAAATATAGTAGCATAGTGTTAGATCTTAGATTTCTAGTTATTCAGTTGTTAGATCATGCTAGTTAAGCTTGTTTTAAGCTAAATTTAGTCTGGTATCATAGGTTTATAAATTAGAATTCATTTTAAAAGCTTTTTTATTGATAATTTGTTTAGTTAGTTGATTATCATTTTAAAAACCAACTAGAAACAAAAATTTCAGAAGTTAGTTTTTCAATTTAAAAAGTTATGGCTTAATTTTTTGTATATGTCCGCAGCACCCGAGTAGACTTTTAACCCTTCATCTTGTCGCATGTGAAAATTTGATCTAAGATTTCCAAGGCTTTATATATTGCTTGAATTTAAGTTAATACACTCATAGTGAGTGTGTAAAGCAGTAGTAACCACAGGTTACCTGCTTTTTTTTTTTTCACTCTTGTCAAGTGCATCAGTAGGACCTTAGCAGATCCTAATGCTTATTCAGTTGGAATCACAATTTAGGTCAGCTAAAGTAAGTTTATCAATTCTTAAAATCAGTAGGGTGTTATAGAATTTACATAGCTTAATATAATTTAGGTCCTGTTTTTTTAGTTTCTAGTTTAATTAATTAGATTAATTTGCTTTCAAGAGTCATTAAAAATCTCAAAAAGACCAAAAACAGTAGCAGTTAAGAATTAGTTTTAAAATTTTGATTTCTAGCTTATAGGTTGTGTTGTATTTGATTTGGATTATAGCCTTATAGAGTATTTTAATAAGTTTTCCAAAAAGCTAGGGTTCTAGAATAGCTATTAAGTTCTTTAGCTTAAGTGGATTTTGTGTTTTTTTAAGTTTCTTTCTGAGTTTGTAGGATTGATCTTAATTTTCAGATAGGGTAAAGTGTTTGTAGCTTTAGAAGCTTTTCATTTCTAGCTTGTAGACATCATAAGCTACTCAGAACACTTTTTGCTTTTTCATTTGAGCTTAAAATGAGCTTTGTTGCAAGCTTTTTAGTGAAAATCAAAGTTTTTTCAAGCTCACAGCTACCTTTCTGAGGTCAAACTTTCAAAAAGAACCCCTGTAAGAGCTTAATTTTGAATTCCATTAATGTTGTTTTTTTACAAAAAATGCTCAAAAACATGTCTTCTTTAAGTTCCAATATTTAGTTTTTGTTAAGAAAAGTTAAAAGATATAAAAAAAAAGTAAAAGGGTGTCCTGCCAACCTAGAAACCCAGACCACTTGCACACAACCACACGATCTTACCATCCATGCTTTTATTAGCTTATCCATTAGCCTTAATCCCCACATTTAATACATGGTAGTCCATTTTCCTTTTAAGCTCTTATAATAATCTGTAGCTAAATAAGCCGTTTTTCACAGCTTATATGATAACTGAGTTGTTTTTCTTTTAATTTTCTAGTAACTGTTGTTACATTTTAGATTTTTCCTGATTTTTTTGTAATTTTCCATCAATTAGTTTATTTTTAATAGTTTTTCGAAAGTTTAAATCTTAGAAAATACATAAAAAATAGAAAAAGTTTCAGAAAATTACAAAAAAACAAGTTTTATTTTAATAAAAATTACTTTCACAGGTTTTAACATTCATTAAAGTCATTTTTACTACACTCTTTTTAGATTTTTGTAAATTTCATTTTGAGCCTTTAATTTTAAGTTTAAAAAATATGATTATTAATTTTAAAAATAGTTAATAATAGTTTCTAAGTTTTTAAGTTACTTTAGACATTTCTAAGTTTTAAAAAAATCATTTTTCAAAAATTTTAGGAATTAAATTTGCTATTTTTTTAGGATTTAACTTATAGATTAAATTGTTTTTTAATTCATAATAAATCAAAAATAATCAAAAAAAATTTTTAATTTCCTAAAATTTTCTTTTGCGTCCAACTTTTAAGTTTAGAAATATTTAGTTTGAAATTTTAAAGTTTAATTTTGTCTTACTTGCTTATTTGTCGCGTTTTATTTGTTTCCCGTTAATTGTTAAGTGTTTAATTGTTTTTTGTAATATTGGATTGTTTTAATGTGCTTTTAATTAGTAGTTTATAGAAAACCCAATCAATCGTCGAACACCATTCTCAAATCATAATCCAATATTCATTCGAGGTTTTCAATTTCGTCAATCGTTGGGAAAACGACCTGGGAAAAATCTTACTGTTCCTCTGAAAAACAGTACTATATTATATAGGGGTTATATATAAAATCCCTTTTTTAAGTGAGCTTTTCTTTAAGAGAGACTTAAGGAAAGTTCTTAAAATTGCTCCTCTTAATTTTTGGTAAAATATTATATATTTTATTATTTGTGTTTTAAAATCAACAAATCAAGGGTGCTTTTTCCTAGTGCTCCTGATGTTGACAAGGGGGTGCTCAGGGTGGCTGTTTGCACAGCACCCGTATAAGGCAAACAACCTCAAGCCGCCCACCTCTATACACAACACTACCAACCATATAGGATATACACAACAGCCAACCACCCACCCCACCCCGACATAAGACTCATGGCACGAGGTTTAGCAATTAGAGGAGGTATGTCCATAAATATGTGGTGACAAGGTAACAAACAAGAAATGTAATTTGGATAGTATGGTGTGTGGGCCCACTGCTGTGATTTCTCCTGATTAACAACTGCATATGGACGGTACTTACTTAACTCTCTATTCATTACTACTTAACTCTCACTTCTACTACTCTCTCTCGAGTCTAACTAAACTGATTCTACTCGCATCTGACTGTACTCTAACTCTCGACTCATCTCTTACTCTCGCTCATCCTTACTACAACTAACTCACCTCTACTCTCCTCCTTCACTTTACTATCGTTACTACTCTCCTTCTACTGCCTCACACTACTCATCTTCGTCCCTCCTTGCGGATCCTTATACGTAACTACTACCCATCTCCCACATCTTCATCGCTGATGATGGATTAGGAGTGGGGTATGATACAACGAGTTTAAGTTGATACTTCTTGTGATACCTATAAGAGGCAGGGAGCATCAGTGTCCAGACAGAGGACATGGAAGGCCAGCACTCCATAACTCACCAGTTCACAACAAACCCACCCCACCTTGACCAGGTTGGACCCCCCCACGACACGAGCCAGATCCATGATTATCACCCTCCTATACTTTTGATTGCTATTTTTTTGTACAGTTTTATATATTCAACGTGATGTATCCTAAACTTAGAAGACAATAATATAAGGTTTAACAATTTTGAGTGTCAATATATTATGATAATGATGGGTATTACTTGTGATTTGTATTGGTGCACATACATCAATTCTTAGGAACATATTACATTATTCAACTAGCTCAGTATTATATATAAAGGAACAACAAGGAAAATGTCAAAGGAAAGGACCACATGATCTACATAAAGAATTTAACGAGGATTGGCGACATGAGATAACTACAGCAGCAGAAAAAACAAAGAAAGACTCGATAACTACAACACCAAGACTTATGGACGCTTGAAATAACGAAAAAGTGACTGTATTGACGTTTTCCCCCGCATTTCCCGGGAAGAACAAAAACCCGGTTCAGAGTTATTAATTTATTTATATTTCAAGTCTGTCTATCACATCCAATCAATAATAACGTGATTAAATCCCATTCCCCTCCCTATCCGCACTAGCCCTTCCCGCACACATACCATAGGCTGGAGGTTAAAACAGTATCTAAAATGTTGGAATATAAAAAACGAAATGACGGCGTAATTGGAATGGGAGCCTGGGTGGACGTTCTCAATCCTTTATTTTTACGCAAGCTAAAACATTATAGTCAGATTTTGGGATAAACGTACATGAGTCCATTTATGGCTCAACAGGATATTAAAAATAACGGATAATATCTATAATCTGGAACCGTCTCTGACTATAGTCGTATTGATAGACCGATATTAGAGTTTCTACATCTCAATATGATGGCCTAATAATCCACAAAGGTATTTTTTTGAGGATACGCCGTATATAGGTTTGCACATGTATATTTTGTTATTTATATATTTTTTTTATTAAAAAAAAATAACCGTTAAGGAAATACCACAACCCGAGTAGTACATATATTAATTATCATAATGGTTTTCCCCGTTCTTTCTTCTTATAATATTTGCAAACAGGATGGGGACCCTCGCTCCCGCCCCTGCCTAATAAGACCGCCCACCAGACCCCCCTCTCCTACTCGCTGGAAAACGAAATCGACCAAATGTAGGTGGAAGAAACCCATAAACCAGGAAATCACTAATTGTGGTTGTTAGTATATAAACTATAACTAAAAAACTCACAACATTACAGATATAAAAACTACTATACAGGAATTTATTCAGACGGGAACGGCATTAATAACAAAACTTACACTAGATGTTTTTAGGGCGCAGATAAGTGGGGAAGGCAAAACTCGCTCAGAAAAAATGAAAGCTTCAACTGGAGAATCCAAACCTAGCAAATATCAGTGGGCAGAGAAGGAGTTTCTCTCTGATCCTAAATTATTTTATTTCTATTTTTCATTTCTTCCTCGTTCTATCATATATTTTTAAATATCCCCGTATATAAACTGTTTCATTTTTTATACAGAAGAGTGAGTGTTGGTATCATTTTAAAAAGTTAAGTAAAGTGGGTTTGAAAACAAAAAGTTGGGGGTATTGGAATTAGAAGGCTTATTTGTGTTCCAAAACTAATTTATAAAATTTTTAATAATTTAGAAACCAAATTAAAGAAAATGCATAAATTATTAAATTATTGTCATATCAAAATTTTTTTGTTTTTAAAAAATAACAATTTTCAAAGCAAAGCAAAAAACCA
Organism: Tanacetum coccineum; assembly: GCA_026074375.1. Lineage (NCBI taxonomy): Eukaryota > Viridiplantae > Streptophyta > Magnoliopsida > Asterales > Asteraceae > Tanacetum > Tanacetum coccineum. Next base: position 30,861 of record BQNB010040013.1, read on the forward strand.
AAGAGGGCCATGTTGACCTTTTCCAATTGAAATTACTTAGAAACCGACATAACCGTTAAACCCCACCCTACTGACCTGTCCCAACAATGACATTAAGTTTATCCTTACAATTAGGGAATAATTGTGAGGCAACCGCGCATAACCTATTAACCCATGTATTACCTTAAATCCCGATAAACATAAGTAGTGTAGCGGTGATTTGTAGACTTTAGAAACTTATGGCTGTGTAATCTATTTCGATACCCACAATAATGAGTACTATAGAATAGTAGTATGGAGATAACTTGTTTAAACATTGGAAATTTCAAGGATTACCCCCAACAAAGCCTTTATATGTTGATTTCACTCATCCACTACCGGTTGTATAACTTCCCCGTAAAAACCTTATTTTGTTACACTTCATTTTAGAAAAGATTCTAGAGAAAAACCAGTAGAGCCAATCCTCTAGGATAACACCAACTATTTGTTTCGTTACACATTTACACCTTAGCCCACCCTGTTAGATTAAGTCCATTTATTAGTTTCTAGTTGCTTAAAGTGTAAAGAATGTATTTCATGTGTCTTGTGTCATTTTCTATCTCTGGTATGGTTGGAAAATTTCACATTGCAATTGGGAATGTAAAAGTAGTTAAACTCATGTATTTTTACTACCATTCAAGTTATTGGTAATGTCATGAGATAAGAATAATAGAAGAAATTATCTGGAGTTATTATGATCGTGAAGATGGTGAAATTACATCGAGATTCTTAGTATAAAAAAATATAAAAAATTAGAAAATCGCTGCAAAAAAGAGGAGGAAATTTTTGGAGATAGTCGGAACGTTGTAAAGCTTCAACCGAGTATTATTTGAAGGATCGGTTATTCGTATACGTATATTATAAAATCAACGATGTAGAAGTCTATGTATAAAAGTGGTGTAGAATAATCGCCACTTGATTTTGTAAAAGTAAGTAGAGTAAGGGATGATTGAGGAAGTTGACCGTTAAAGGTAACTGCCAACTGAGGTTGTCTTGATCATGATCAAGACTTTTTGTGATAAATATTTCAGAGGTCTTTTATCCATAGACACGGGATCAAAATAGTATCTAGCAACTTGTACCTATATTCGTTTGGGCATAGTCGATTTGTTTTGTAAATTTTATTAACGACAATCAATTTGCCCATTCTCTAATCTTTAACCCATATGGTTTTATTGCGAAAGAGGATGTGAGCAACACAATGTGTCATTCCATCAGTTTATAGCCATGTATAAATGTGATTTAGTACCGCCTTGTTGGTTATCTTACATTTTGGTGAAGAGATTAGAAATCCATACTCTATATAACTATTTCGTCCTGAACCCTGTTTGAGTGGACAAGTAGGCAGAGTGAGGGAATTTAATTGAAATCATGTTTGTCTAATTCTAATGTTACTGGATGCGTTAAATATATGATAGTCGCCCTTAACTTGGGTCTAATTACTTTTGGAAAGACTACGAGTCCTATTCTTTAGCCTTAGCCGAGTTAAGTTTTAATGCAGTCCATAATGTGACCTAAACCCATCGTTATGTGGGTGTAATGTATGGTCCCCCTTTTGTCACCTTTCTTGAGTAAGGTAATCGATAGAGATTAGAAAAAATGATTAAACCCTTTAAGCCTTCTAAACCCAATTTACCTTTGTAAACTTGTTACTCCTTTGCTCTAGTGGTGGAGATGTATATCCTTGCCAAGCCTATGATAGAATACTCGTCACGACCGAGCAATTGAGCGAATTAGTTACATGTGTAACCACATAGAATTGTACGAGATTTGAGTGTTTTGTCTGTCTACTCTAATTCGTGAGGTGGTTTGGTTGTCGTTCCTAGTAATTGATACGACAATTAAATGCTTCACGAAAAATCCTTTGGGATACATGTTTCATGAAATATCTAAGGCTATACTTGACGGACAAGTAGAGATTCAAGTGGTAGGATATTTGATGACATCAAATTAACGGTACATTTATAGCCATCATTATATATCCCAGTCCCTTACCCATTTTGTATAAACGACTCAATATTGCAAGAAATGTGGTATACTTAATCGTTTATATGTAAGAATGCAATAATTATGGAGCGACTTGGTAAAGATTACTAAGGCACGCATTCTGGAGCTTAAACAAAGACGATTGAGAACAGTTACTGACACCCAATCAATACGCCCTATCCTCAAGGAAGATACGGCATATTCCGTTCTCTTGATACTTCACCAACATTCCAAAAGAATTCACCTAATACGCTATATCCAGAAGACTTCTCTACTTCTTATCAGAAATATTAATAAAAAATATCTAGAATCTATATTAGAACTGTGGTTTCTACTCTAAGAATCCCTCGATACACCTTATTGACCTCAAACCATACGAGCATACAAACCAAAATTCCAGACCTATAAATAGAAAGGCCTAAAAATGAAAGTTTTTAGGTGTGCTTGATCTTAATTTTTTTTGATACCCTAACCACAAACTCGATTTTAAAAAGACAAGAAAGAGAGGTGTCCTCCCCTACTGATAGCGGCAGGCAAGTCGCCCACCGTGACTCCATTTTTGCTAGTGTAGGAAGAAACATGGAAGAGATTGATCCTTTCTTGGCACCCATGGGGTGGGGTTGCTTTTTTACTTCTTTATGTTTGAGTTTTTGACTATTATTAGTCATCCATTTTCCTTTTTATGCAAGGCTGATGAAGCTAAGGTTCTCATGACCTGTCTTAGTAATCTTACCTCATTCATAGGTTCAAAATTTCGTCTTGATGGGTTGACTTTTGATGAGTTTATTTTGATTTTCATGAGTTTCAGCTCTGAGGTTGTGAGTCAAATAACTTAATGAATATGGAAGACCCCAAACGGTAAAGCCTCTTTGTCCGGAACAGCCCTGGTGAAGGGCTTGTACAGCAAACTACATCCGGTCCTGCGGTATTGCGTAATGAAGTTGTTAGCTTGAGGAACCAACAAGCTGACTCTGCTATTTTAATTTCATCATTGGAGGTCAAGTTGCGAGATGCTGAAGGTAGGCTGGGAGTTGAGGAGGGTTCCCTTGTTCGTAATCTAAGAGCCTAAAATGAAAAACTGATAAAGGACATGGTGAATCTTCGAGAGCTCTCACAGCTGGCTAAGTCTCTTTCAAAAGTTTGCTCACCAAAAGAGGCTTGTTATTAAATTCCGATAACAACCCGTTTTTCAAATAAAACAAAAGTGTACGATTCAGTGCGCTTTATCCTTTAAAAGAAGAGAATCTTCTTTGTCCCGAACAATTTTTATTTATCAACATCCCTTTTCAAAAAAGTGTGCTCTGGACCATAGACTTCTAAGTATATTCAGCTTAGGACTCATTCTTTCAAATAAAGGGAAAGTGTAACATTTTTGTACATTTATCCCACAACATGAATGTTACAAACTTCTCGGACTTAAGCTATTTCATAGCAGATAATCAAAATCATGAGCTCAAGGCAAAATGGTATACAAATTAAGACTGTTTTGTGAACTAATGAATAATAATCAATTTAAAAGAAGTTGTGGTCAAATGTTTTATCGATAAGCGTGCAAATGGTGAAGATTGTGTCCGGTTACAACCGTTTCCTGAAATTAACAGGATGATGAGTGAGCAATCTACTGATCATACGTTTTAGATATTTATATACTTTGACGCAACTATTTTTCAAATTTGTTTAGAACATTCAAAAAGGTTCCAAATCATAATCATGCTATATTAATCCATTGATATCAAAAATATCATTTGGTATGCTATTTTTGAGGGGAAGAAAATTGGATTAAAATGTGATCAAGAAAGATAAATGCTTAAGTGTGTGGAATATCAAAGTGATCTAAAAGACTCAAAGTGCAATCAACTCTTTCCTCCATGTGCAAAATAATTTTGAATATCAATGCACATGTGTAGGGGGAGTATTTCTCAAAAAGTGAAACTTTCAAAGTGTTAAATGTTTTGATTTATATCAAACACTTTGATTGATTTTCAAATGGTTTTATGGTTTCGATCTTAAATACCCATCAACCAACTACCTCACAATGATCAAAGAAGATATAAGGTGGTAAGGTTAGGTATTATCCCATGATCCTACCAGAACCGGAGGGATCTACCCAGGGATATTCCATAGATAGAATATAGGTCGTTAGGTATGATGGAGTAGAATGTGAATGGGAATAATGTTAACTAAGGCATGAGCTATCATCGGAACAATCACAACAAGATGATAATGAGGACGCGTTAGTTTAACATTGAAGGGGTTGAAGAATGAAAAAGAAATGTATGGATAAAGGGTGAAAAGAAAGAAGCCCTCCACAAACTTTAGGCAGAAACCGGGTCAATACATAATCTATCGAATATCACAAAGATGATATTTGGTATTGAAGAAAGACATCATGGACCCAGTGATGCAATGCACAACCCTTCCCAGCCACTCAAGATTCTCTCAAAAGAATTCTTGTTTCATTGTCACGGAGATTAAATGCATAATCTATTGACATCTCACTCCGAGATTGTTGATATTGAAAAGGTGGCAGTCTGCTCCAGCCTCCGATCACTAAAACCAAAAAGCACTTATTGAGTCTAGAGCCAAAAGAGATCAAATCATAAATCTCACATAGGACACAAAAGTACATTTGTATTAAACATCAAAGATACAAAAAGGTACAAGAGTCGCTTATATGTCTATGTGACATTGCATGTCTTTGTGACATTGCGCGGAACATTCAATAGTGATACTTAAGTAAAGTATTCACAATGATGAATGGAAATCCTACCAGTGCTAACATCAAGCCAACGCTGAACGTAGGTCACTAATTTGAAAATGATTGTTTAATGATTCAATTAGTGTTAACTAGTAATCTAAGTGATCTAGTAGTTATCGTGTTTTTTCGAAATTTGTTTTCGAAAAACACAAACAACATTTCCTTGATTTATTCAAGTGAAGTGTTGGATTACCAAGGTTACTTATGATGTCACAATATTGATAAGGGGAGATTGTTGGAATTGAAGTTAGTAGTTGACTCTCATGCTTAGACCGCACTCCACACATGACTTCACTATCGAATATTCAGGCGTAACAAGATTATGATTATGTTTGATGGTCATCAAATGCAATCAGGGGGAAGAGAAGTGTTCAAGCTGGATATTTCGATAGAGTGCAACATTTAGGGGGAAGAAATGTGAAGTATGTGTATACGAATGGTTGTTTATTTGGGGGGAAGCAATTGGGGGGAAGAACATCAACAACATCTCTACCTTTTAGAAACAAGAACACCGTCGTAATTCATACCTTCATTTCTCATACTCAAAGTTCAAAGATACACTTCCGCAACTCTGATAAATCAAAGAACTTCCTCAAATCGTCAAGTTGTTGATCAAGACAAAAGTTCTACATGAGGAAGATTGTAAGCTGTAAAGAAAGTATGAGTATGTTGGTTAGAAGCTTAACACTGTCCATATTCATTCCTTCATTTGCGGTGGGGGGGGGGGACGTGGGGGGATGGGAGGGAGGTGTTGAGGGGGCTCATAACTCAAAGTTCAAAGATATACTTTTGCAACTCTGATAAATCAAAGAACGAACTCACTTCTTCAAATCATCAAGTTATTGATATCAAGTTATTGATCAAGACAAAAGTTCTACATGAGGAAGATTATAAGTTGTCAAGAAAGTATGAGTATGTTTGGTTAAAAGCTTCAAATGATAAATCAAGATGGATTTACGGTAAAGAAATGGGATATATGAAAAGATCTCAAAGGCAAAGGAAAAAAGGATAATGGAAAGATCAAGATCAAGATCACCAGAGCATGATTGGAACAAGACCACTATTACACATCAAGACTCAAGACAAACAAGCATTAAAGTTCAAAGTTCAAAGTCACAAGAGAGATCTCAATGATCATCCTTTAGGGGGAGATTGTTACAAATAAGAAAATGATGATCATTAATGCAATCAAAGAGAGATCTAAGTTCAAAGTTACAAGAGAGATCTCAATGATCATCCTTTAGGGGGAGATTATTACAAATAAGAAAAAGATAATCATTAATGCAATCAAAGAGAGATCTCAATGATCGTCCATTGGGGGAAGATTGTAAGGAATGATAAAAAGTGACGATCTTATTGAGATTGAGTCTTGTAATAATTAGAAAAATAATATTGTGTAATAGGTTAGATGAAAGGTTCGTGACTAAAATAAGTCACGAAACTTGGCTAAATAGCTAAAGTCTAAAAGACAAGAGCACCTTGCTCATACTTGTAAAATGGGTATAAATACCCCATCACCTCCTCATTAATGGTTGGGGCTGGGGGGGTGGGTTGGCCAATCTAATATCATTTCCTAATCCTCCCTCCTCCTTTTTTTCCTCTCTCCTACTTCTAATCTTTTCTCTCTCTAGACTAAACACTCTATTGCTTATTGATCCTGAATTCAAGACCTCACATCTATCTTGTTTTTAAATAACCATTTTAGAGTAACAGGTTTTATGTTATCCGAGTGAGGAACTAAATCCCATACATCAAGCCGTTTAAACTGGAGAAGTTCATCTTGTATTGCTTCAATCCATTAAACGTTGGTCATAGCTTCTTTGACATTGCTATATGTTTTGTTTTTTCCCTAAGTGAAACAAATATAAGCCTAAAATAAGCCCAAAATCAATGAAACATTTCAACAGTAACTAATAATCATTTTGAAGACCAAATGAAAAGGCGTGTAGAAAATAAGCTTAAGAAAATAAATCGAATACAAATAATCTCAATAAGGCAAAAATAAACACAAAGTAAAAAACACCACACATCACTTAACCCACCCCATGGCTCTTGATACCAATTGAAGGATATGGTTTTTTCTAAATCAAGCACACATATAGATGAAATATAGAAGAGAGGAGAAAGGAAGAGATGGTGGAGAGTGTTTGGATAAACTCTGTATTTCACCTTGTAAACACATACTCACGCACCCTCTCTATGTGTAGAGATGGTTTATATCCTTCAAGGGGCCGACCATGGGCCTTCTCTTGGGCTTCCATAGGCCGGGCTTGGACCATTACATTAATTATACTAACGGACTAGCCTATCGGACTACCTAATATAGTCTAACTATTACAATACTTGTGAGATCGATAATGATCATCACTTTTGTTAATACAAATATTCACGCAGAAACGATATTTATATTTAATGATCTTCATGTTTTGATAATAACAAATATAATGTCATACTACGTAAAAGTTTACGTAAACAAGTTATTTAGTCGAAAGTTTACTCGACGATGACAAATCACTTAAGGTATGAATATGGCATTATTAAACAGAGTTAATGATCAAAGAAAAATATTATCATTTTCATAAACCCTTTCTAATCAAATGATTTAAGTTAACACATGATTAATTATAAGCTAGTTATATTAATCATGTAAGACAAAATAAGATTAACCATAAGTGGAAACAATCTTTCCAAATCTTTCTAAATCTTTCCAAATCTAGAAAATCTTTCCTTATTGGTGGTAAGAAATATTTTGTTCTAGAAGAATCTATTAAACTAGTTTTTATTAGTACAAAACAATATTTTGTATAGATTTGGGGTTAATCATAAGATGACAAATGTTGTCGCAGCTCCTCGGACGAATCCACCATAATAACGAACATATCCAGCTGATGGTGGATCTGTGTGTTGCACCATCCAACTGTTTGGGACAGCATGTGAATTTCAAAGGTTTGCCTAAAATAGCAACCTTATGTCTTCATTTTAAACAACTCTTGACAAATATTTTTCACATACATCTTTTATCATTTATATTCTTTGATCATTATACTTGTTACATAATCAATTATAAGTGATCAACTCATTCCACTCTTTAGTGAAGAAAACTCAAGAAGATGTCAAGCTTCAAGTGTTAATAGTTTAGTTGTGTCATCACGTTTGTGATAATCATTTATCTTGTATATCTTGTGTTGTGTGTTGTGTATATCATATGTGTATGATAGGTTAGTATTTAGGCCTCAAAATACATAGTGTGTTAGATTGATTCTATCTCGAAGTAGAACTCGGTATTTAGCTTAGTACCAGAAAAAGTGTAAGCAACGTGTACGGTTTTAGGGAGTGGATTAGGGTGAAGAGGAGCTTCGTAGCTGAACCACTATAAATCATTGTGTCATCGGTTTGATTTTTTTTATCTTTACTTGTTCATATCTCATAGATTACTTACTTACTTATTGCATCGTTATCATATACACTTGTGTATATCTATTGAGTTCACATAAGTCGATAATCTAAGTTTTAATTTAAAATGGTAAAAACTATTCAACCCCCCTTATAGTTTCCATAACTTTACTAATAACTGAATTCCTAACAGTTTTCTTAACTTCTTTGAAGTTTATAAAACTTCAAGTCTCGAAAGAGCCGAGTGGTGTATTAATCTACTTTACAATAAGAACAATAAGTAGATAGAGAGAAAAAGAGACACCACGGTATATACTGGTTCAGGAAGGGGGGTTTAGTCCTTCTGTATGTCCAGTTGTGAATCTACGACTCTGATACTACACTAGTATAATCCTTATGGTGGACTTCAAACCGTATTACAATTTAACTCCACCGGCTTTCAACAAAGACCGACACTCACAAAGAAGAGTATTAAGCGAAGATATATCAAATCTTATATTATGAGATTTAATATTAGTCTATTATTTAGTTACCTTATTTTAAGTAAAGATATATCAAATCTTATATTATGGGATTTGATATTAGTCTATTATTTAGTTACCTTATTTATGATAATTTTAGAATTAAGTGGCTTAGAGTCTAAGCTAAACTTCTTGTATAAATACCCTTTTTGGGGTGATCAACGAGAGACAGAAAACAAGAGATTTATCATGGTACCAGAGCCTTGATACAATCTATAAGAAAGCAAAGAAATTATCGATTAAGAAAATGACACGTGAGAAAGATGACCGACCAACAACAGGAGGCATTGGCACCAATAATGGAATGAATGATACTAATGTTATCTCGCTTATAGGTCTAAATCTAAAACAATTGGAAACACTACTCTAAATGCTAAAGAACCAATCAGGTTCTATCAAAAAAATGAATGGTAAGTACTTTTGGATTATTGATTCAGGGGCATCACACCATATGACATGTATAATAGAAGACCTCTCCAACTTAAAGGAGATAGTCCAATGGCATGTCGAGCTACCTGATGGCAATATAGCTATGGCTGAAAAAGAAGGAGATGTTTGTTTCAATAATGGTTTTGTTTTAAGAAATGTTTTATATATATACCTGGGTTAACATGCAATTTGCTTTCTGTCCCACAACTGTTAGATGAAGGAAATTGTATAGTTTAGTTTGCACCGAACATATGTGTTATACATGATCTCACTTCGAGGACAATGATTGGTGCGGGTAAAAGAAGGGATGGTGGACTATTTTACTTTAGAGAGATGCCTTCGACTAGAACTTCTAAGACAACAACAACCCTTCCTTTTGATCTTTGCATAAACGGTTAGGTCATCCCTCGCTAGAAGTTTCAAAGCTTCTTCCTTAAGTAAACCTAAATAAAAAGGATAGTGACGTGTGTCATCGTGCAAAACAATCTGGTAAAAAATTTCCGTTTAGTGATAATAAAGTAGCGTCTATATTTGAGCTTATTCATTGTGATTTGTGGGGACCATATAAAACAACCCCGTCTTGTGGTGCATCGTATTTCTTAACAATTGTTAATGATTTTTCTTGAGCTGTTTGGGTGTATTTGCTTGTACATAAATCTGATGTTTTCAAAAGCATGAAAATGTTTTTAGCCATGGTTAAAAGAAAATTTAACAAACATGTTAAAATTGTTCGAAGTGATAATGGAACCGAATTTACTTTTATGAAACGATTTTTTCTTGATGAAGGGATCATATTCCAAACATCATGTGTGGGTACACCTTAACAAAATGGTCGAGTTGAATGAAAACATCGAGATATCTTAAATGTTGCTCGTGCACTAAGATTCCAAAGTTCTCTTCTTATTGATTTCTGGGGAGAGTGTATTTTGACTACCGCCTATCTTATTAATCATACACCTTCCTCTATCTTAAAAGGGAAAACTCCATACACAGTTCTTCACAATGTAGAACCATCATATAATCACTTGCGTACATTTGGTTGTTTGTGTTACGCACATACAAAAACTGGGGATAAGTTTTCCAGCCGTTGTCAAAAATGTGTTTTTGTCGGGTACCCATATGGGCAAAAAGGGTGGAGGTTATTTGACTTACAGAAGCTAGAACTTTTTGTGTCACGTGATGTTTATTTTTTGGAAAATATATTTCCATATGACACCGAACCTATCACTCCATGTGTCGATAATGTTGCCTATAACGATGATGAGACACATGATGAGTACCCTTCCTAAGAAATGGGGGGTAGTGTCACAATACTTGTAAATGAGAACACCATACTTCATGACGATGGAGATCAAGTAGTGGGAAATGAAGGTATAACACCATCACTTCAGTCACATAATGTTGATACTAGTGAGCAAGTCCAGGCTGAAGAGTTAGGAAGAGGGCATCGTAAAAAAGACGTATCAGTTTGCCTTCGTGATTATGTCACAAACACTCTCCAGAAGATGAGTCCATCTCATTCTACACCGCTCGCTTAATCAACGTCCTTGGGTACGCCATATCCTATAGCTCATTATGTAAATTATGAAAAAAAATTCTTCTTTTCATTGAACTCTTCTTAAAGCTATAACAGCAGAAAAGGAACCTGTGACTTATTCTGAAGCATTCAAAGATAAACGATGGCGATCTTCCATGGATAGTAAGCTCGAAGCTTTGGAACAAAACAAGACTTGGATGATTCAAAAACTTCCATCGAACAAGAAAGCTCTTGGGGGCAAGTGGGTGTATAAAATAAAGTACAAATCAGATGGGACTATTGAAAGATTCAAAGCCTGACTCATGATTCTCGGTAAGCATTAAGTGGCTGGAGTCAATTATAATGAAACATTCATGCCGGTCATGAAAATGAGGACTGCCCGAGTTTTCTTAGAATTTACGACAGCTAAGCAATTGGAACTTCATCAGATGGACGTGCATACTGCGTTCTTACATAGAGATCTTGAAAAGGAAGTATTTATGAAATTACCACCTCGTTTGCATAAAGGTCAACCTGGAGAAGCATGCAAACTTTGCAAGTCATTGTATGGACTTCGACAAGCCCCGTGTTGCTGGTTTTCGAAGTTATCATCGGCACTTACAAAATATGGCTTTGTTCAATCATACTCGAATTATTCTCTTTCTACTCTATAACAAAACTGGGTCCAACTTAACATCCTCGTGCATGTGGATGATTTGATTGTATCTGGAAATGATCATGAAGATATCACATAATTTAAAACTTATTTAAGTTATTGTTTTCACATAAAGGATTTAGGGAATCTAAAATACTTCCTAGGTATTGAAGTCGCTCGTGCAAAAGAAGGGATATTTTTATGTCAACGAAAATATGCTTTAGACATAATTTCTGAAGTTGGACTACTTGGGACTAAACCAACAAAGATCTTAATGGGGCAAAATCATCACTTGGGATTGGCTCAAGGACGTTTATTTGAAGATCCCGAACAATAACAAAGGTTAGTGGGTCATCTCATATATTTATTCTTTGCATGACCAAATCTTGCATATAGTCTTGCATATAGTGTGCACATCCTCTTACAATTTATGCAAAATCCTCAAATCAAGCATTGGGAGGCGGCAATAAGTGTTGCTCAATATTTGAAAGGGAGCCTAGGACAAGGTGTAATTTTGAAAAATAAATGTGACTTACAACTACGCGGGTGGTGTGACGCTGATTGGGCAGGTTGTCCTTTGACAAGGCGATCGCTAACATGATGGTTGTTTATCTTGTAGATTCACCAATTTCATGGAAAATAAAGAAACAACATACTGTTTCACGCTCTTCTTCTGAGGCTGAATATCGATCAACGGCTTTAACAACTGGTGAATTAATATGGTTAAAAAGAGTTTTAAAGAGTTTTGATATACATCATCCACAACCGATGTTACTTTATTGTGACAGTCAGGCTGCGTTGCATATTTCTAGCAATCTAGTTTTTCATGAATGGACAAAATATATCGAGGTAGACTACCATTACATTCGTGATGAACTTGTTTCTGGAAACCTTGATGCTCGATATATATGCACAAAAGAACAAGTTGCATATTTTTTCACTAAGGCTCTTGGCAAAGCACAATTTGATTATCTACTTCGCAAGTTGGGTGTTCAAGATCTTCACCTGACAACTTAAGAGGGGGTATTAAGCGAAGATATATCAAATCTTATATTATAGGATTTGATATTAGTCTATTATTTAGTTACCTAATTTTAAGTAAAGATATATCAAATCTTATATTATAGGATTTAATATTAGTCTATTGTTTAGTTACCTTATTTATGATAATAATAGAACTAAGTGGCTTAGAGTCTAAGCTAAACTTCTTGTATAAATACCCCTTTTTGGGTGATCAATGAGAGACAGAAAACAAGAGATTTATCAAAGAGTTACTACCTACGATATTCCACCCTCGGAATCCACCCTAAGAACCCGTGATTTGACTTAACCTATAACTCAAAAAGCCTTCCCCTTGGAAACTTTCCAAAACCCCAACTAGATCCTCAATGATCTAGGCTTGATACGACGGATACAAGACTTCCCTTACAACTCGATTGAATAAAAGATAGATGGTTAAACCATGTTCTAACCTAGCCTAAAGACTCGATTCGAAAGAAAGGGTATGAGAAAGAAGACCCTTGACAAAACACACAAGTATGGATTAGGTACTTATGTGGCTCTCTTGCAGAGATGTGTGTTCTTTAATAGATGATATAAGAGAATATTAAGAACACAAAGGTGTTAGACTTAGAGGATTAGAGGAGAGAAAAGAGAGGAAAAATGTTTGCAAGGGGTGAGGAATACAAGGGCTTAGGGTGGGTATTTATAGGCCAAAGATCCCAAATTGTTAAAAACAATTGCGTGTGGTGCGGCTGGCCATTTGTCAGAGCATTATTTCCCATATTTCTTCCCCGCGCTCTTGATCAGTGCGCCAGAGACCCGGAACTATTTTCTGGGTTCTTGGATTTTTAATTACCCGCTTTCTTGTTAAAGCCCCAATTATACTTCACGCTATGACCTTTCAATCATTATTACATTCAAGGTGAACCAACTCAAATAGCCATTTGATAGAAACATTTGTGAAGTATTTAAAAGCCTTTCGCTTATCCGATATTGTAAGGAGAGAAAAAAATTATCGGAAAGGGGTATTTTAGGTATTCCTCAAAGTGTAACTAGCTTAGTTAGGATCCAACTAAATATTTGAAATAGCTAGTTAGGGTACAAGAGAATATTCTTGAATATTTTTTGCTTGGAGAGAAAAGGCGTAGAATTTGAAATTTGAATTTCAAATTAAATAAGCCACATGTTGGATAAGAGAGGATGGGTTTTCAATGAGTTGGCATGATGTGATGGGAAGAAGCCTTATGAACTTAGTTTGAATTGAAGGGTGGGTATGTGAAGAAAAGAGGTAAGATGGATTGGTGAAGTGGCAAGATCAATGGTAGAAAGAGAGGTGTGTTTGTTGTGTGATTGAGAAGAGTATGTTTGTGAGAGGAAGTGTGTTTGTTTGAGATGAGAGTTCAATCCAATGGTTGAGAAGAGAATGAGGTATATTGGATTGATGAGGTGGCTTGATCAAGGGTAGAAGAGAAAGTATGTTTGTTGTGTTTGTTTGAAATCAATCCAAGGGTAGAGAAAAGAGTGTGGGAACTTAGATTGATGAAATGGCTTGATCAAGGGTGAGGATGAAGAAGTGTGTGTGTGTAAAATTTGAATGTTGTAAAGAATAAGGTGAATATTAGATATGTAGTAGAGAATGTTTTGAAAAGATGTAAAGGAGATATTATTTGGAATGTAGGGAAAAAGAATTACAACAAGTACAAGGATAGTACATTGTGTAAGAGAATGTGAGTTGGCATTTTCGGGATTATTTAGTGAAGGCTTATATGAGGAAAAGTTTAGGCTTGAAGGTTTAAATATGAAGAAGATAAAGATAAAGATTAAATTAAAGGATTGATTTTGGTTAATAATCACATTGCCAATAAAGAAGAAAAGAATAGGCAAATGTGATTATGGGATTGTTTAGGAAGAAGATGTTTGGAGTGTGTGTGTGGAAGAGATGAAATCATTTGTTAGGTTAGAAGGGTGAACAAATGATTAGGAGGGATGGATTGTAGGATTGTGTAGAAGAAGTATGGACTTGTACATGTAAGGAATACATGTGAGTTTGTAAAAACATTTATAGGTAAGGAAGCGAGAAAACTCAAAGTGTGATTAACTCCCAAATACCACAAACTCATTTAGTAATTTAGACTTTAATCCATGATAATCAATAATGGATTTGATCACTAATCGTATTGATGCAAACAAGCTAAGTTCTTTGCATCTTAAGTAAAGCATACCCCATAACGGGAAATGATGCGTTTACGTAAAGTAACCTTTGACTTAGTTTGACCAATACGGGAGTAAAACCCGTTACGTGATTGGGAACAACGTAAATCTGGATTAAGGTCAAATGACTACTTTCATTAGATGGTATGTTGAAAATATGATCATACTAGGTATAGAAAGAAGTTTTGGCCTTGGCTAGAGGCGTTTGATAAAAGATTTGAGTTGGCGTTTTATAGAAAAACAGGAGGATTCGTTTTTTCTCCTCTCTAAGTCTAAACCTCATTTGGAGTGTTCCCAAATGCTCAAATATCATGTACATACCTATATTGAAGTTTTAACATGTGTCAGGTAAGAGGAAATCCGACATTGCAAAATCCGTAAAAACAGACTTCGCGATTGGCGCGCTAGCCACGCGCTGACGCGTGCTGAGAGCGCCAGATTCCCGAATCCGTGTTTTCAGATTTTGGCTATCGTTTGTTATTTTACGTTTGTGAACGTTTATTTGTCATTTTTAAAATTTAAATGAAATCCTAGTCAATGTTGCACTAACAATCTCCTCCTTTTTTATGATGACAAATAATATTTTGGAAAGCAAATAAAATTACAAACGTAGCGAAGATGAAGATCACCATTGATGTAGTTTGGGTCTTGATCTTGGCTTGTAATTTGGTGAAGCTTGAACATTGTCTTCACTTTATGAGCCTTACATAGCTTTGCTACTCCCATGTACGCTATTGCTCTTTGCTTTCGTAATTGCATGCTTTTCTCGATCAAAATTATCTTAGCTTTGCTTTCCTTGTCCCCCTTTTGTAAAATCAAAAAGGCGGACCTTGGTCTTTCAATGGAAGGTTGATATCTTTGTAGAAGAGAGAATGGATACAATTATACATGCTCCCCCTAGATCGTTGTGCCCCCTTGTTCTAAGGTGGGATCCATGGGTCAAGAACATCATCTTCAAGGTGTTATTGGCTATAACTAGCAGCAAGAAAACATAAGACGACACAAGCAACAAACATATACACATGTGCAAGTCCAACATAGTTAGCTTACCATTTGGAAACATGGCGACATGGATGAATATAAGTATGGATTATTGTGACTTTGTACATTGTTGCATACATTCATATACATAGTTTAACATTTATATGTATAGTTATTCATGACTCCAATTATTTTTTTGTTGAGCATGCATGGAAAATTATATCGTAAATTCATCCCATTATGTTGAAGCAAAGCAATATTAAACAAGAATCATTCAAGCATTTTATTTCACATAAAACATACGATACACATTATATATTATACACTATTTTGAAACATACTAGTCTATCATGGTTAGGGGTATCCACACTCATCATCCCCTTATTTAGAAGTGCCTTCCAACCCATTTATTTGTTGTGGTGTTAGGCTGTGGCCTTTGTTAATGGCTCAAACATTGATCAAAACAACTTGAAGTTGTTGAGGGAATAATGAATCTCCCTTATTTCCTCATGAAACTCCTTAAGATCATTTTGGACCTTAATTCCTTTCTTGCAACATTGGCAAGTAGCGGTATGAGGATGCTTGTTTTCATCAAGCTTGTGAGGGAGAGGATACCCCATCTTGTACCATATCAGGCCATCCGATAGGCATTTCTTCACATAGTTTCCTAATACTCCCTCCGTCCCTAAATAAGTGTCCACTATTGACTTTCGAAGTCATTCATCTTCAACTTTGACCTTAAATTATTTTGATTGTGCTATATAATATTTGATGCAAAATATATGAATGGATTGAGTTTTCAATGTATTTTCATAGATATGATTTTCATCAAGTATTATATAACACAAACAAAATAATTTATGGTCAAAGTTGAAGAAAAATGACTTTGAAAGTCAATAGTGGACACTTATTTAGGGACGGAGGGAGTATTATATTATTGTCAGTTGTGGGATTGACCCATTCATCATTTGGTTCCTCCTCTTTCACAATTTTCTTCCCTTTATAATTTCCTATGGATAATTCACTCATGTTTGGCTATTTTCTTGTATTTTGCCAATTTTAGAGAGGAGGAGATAGTGTGCTTTCTGTATTGGTGTATCATTGATTTTTATAGGAGGTTAAAGAGTATGGTAGGTATAAAATTGTGTGTATGACATAATGCTGTAACAAATCACTTGGCATTGTACCTTGATTCTTTGATATAGTGGTAGGAATGATTGTGTAAAGAAAATAGGGGATGTTGGGAAGACCATTATGTCATGTTGATTGGTTGAGAATCTAGTGATACTTTGTTTGAACATGTTAAGTTGTAATTTGAAGTGGATGATTTAGTTACACAAGCTAGTTCCTACAAATATGCATGCA
>BQNB010040014.1:0-43318 GCA_026074375.1 Tanacetum coccineum
AACTATATTCGAGCTTATTTATTGAGCCGAATAAGTTTATCATTTGTCCTTTCACAAAAAGCTAGAAAATAAGCTAACAAAATATATGTCAAAACAAAATAAGCTAAACAATACATCTTTCTTTATTTTCTAATTGTGCCGAAATATTTACAAGCCCTAATAAGCTCAAAATAATTAAATAAGCTTTCCACAAGCTTGTTAAACATAAGTCAAACAAAATGAACTATAGCATATCATTTTTATTACACGAAAATAACCACGATCACAAAACTAACATTTCCTTATATTTATTTATGTATGGTTCGAAATATATACATACCCTTTTAGGGTTTATGTAGTTTTTAAACCTTTGTTTTTACAAAATAAATTGTACAACTAGTATGTATGCATCATGAGAAGTATAAAAGTACAAGTTGTTTGAGTATTTGAAGACTTACAAAAATTAGAAGATTTAGGTGATGAACAAAGATTTATAACAACCCAAATGTTGTTTAACAAATACCCGGATGATACAAATGATCAAACCTTCAATAAATCTTCAAGTGTTTTTGATCAAAGATGAAAAATAAATGGATTTGTATATATGTTGGTGTTTTTCGTGGGTTAAGAGAACAAAAGGGGAAGAGAAGAAACTCAAATGTAAAGTGTGTGTGTATGAAATGAACAAATGACTAGAGAATGGATTATATAACACAAGTTTACTTCACACACTATAAGTTGTGTGGTGTGGTGAACCGAAATAAGCCAAAGAAGGGAGGGGGACCAAAATGTATCCACAAATAGAGTCTTAGCTAGTTCATATCATGTGATTTGAGCTTGTCTTATTACATTTTAAATTCAAAACTTGTCCACCAAGTTCATGGTGTTTGTTGGTGCTGAAAATGCCAAGGGGGAGGGGGGACCATTATATTTTTAAATCTATGTTGCTATGCTCCCCAAATGATTTTATAAAAAAAAAAATTTCTAAGTCTTGCCTGCTAAGCCTTATAGTTTAGGTAAAATACGATAACGCAATTAACGAAACTATAATGGTAACACAAGAAATTATGAATTTTAAAAATTGCCTTAAAACATAAAAACGTGCTATTGCCAGAATACACAACGTTTGGGTGTCTCCGGTTCGCGGGTCACCTGAGACTATCTCATATAACAACAAAACAACTTCCCGGTTAAACGTAAAGCTAAACGAAACATTTAAAAATTCAAGAATACTACACGGAACGTGCCTAACTTTGTAGAACGTAAATCTCGGGTTGTAACACATGAAGGGCACCTTAAGTTAATTCTGAGGTTACTTAAGAATGAGGAGTTGTATGTCAAGTTTTCAAAGTGTGAGTTTTGGCTGTCAAAGGTATAATTTCTTGGTCATGTGATTGATAGTGAAGGCATTCACGTTGATACAGCTAAGATTGAGTCAATCAAGGATTGGGCGTCACCCAAGACACCAACCGAGATTCGTCAATTTTTAGGTTTGGCCGGTTACTACCGACGATTTATCGAAGGTTTATCGAAGATCTCTAGGACGATGACGAAATTAACTAAGAATATCATAAAGTTTGATTGGGGAGAAAAGGTAGATGGCAGCATTTTAGCTGTGAAAACAAAAATTGCGTAGTCGTCGATTTTGGCTTACTCTGAGGCGGAATGAGACTTCGTTGGTATACTACAAGTGCTTTCGCATAAGGGATTTGGGCGCGATTTTGATGCAAAAGGAGAAGGTCATAGCTTACGCATCTCGCCAACTGAAGGTTTACGAGAAGAACTATACTACACACTACCTAGAGCTTGGTGCAGTAGTGTTTGCCTTAAAGATGTGGAGACACTATTTGTATAGTACAAAGTGTGTCGTGTTCACTGATCATAAGAGCTTGCAACACATTCTCGATCAGAAGGAGCTAAACATGAGACAACGATGGTGGTTAGAGTTATTGAGCGACTACGACTATGAGATTCCATATCACCCAGGAAAGGAGAACGTGGTGGCTGATGCCCTGAGCCGAAAGGAGAGAAGCAAACCGCTACGAGTTTGGGCCTTAGTTATGACTATTAGTTTGAACCTTCCTAAGCAGATTCTGAGTGCTCAAAATCGAAAGCCAAAAAAGCCAGAGAACTTGCATCAAACAGATTTTTTGCATGTCATGATTAACAATCTAGAATCCGTGCTGACGAAACGATTGTTTAACAATCGACGTTGGATTCGCGATTCGTGACCTGAGAGCTTTGATATGCATGAGTCCCATAAGTACAAAGTATTCACATCCACCTGGGATCAGATAAGAGTACCAAAGACTAAAGAAGATTGTATTGGTGGCCCAACACTGAAAGCATAATTGCCACCTATGTCAGACAAGTGTTTAAAACGTGTAGCAAGGTTAAGTTAGAAAATCAAAAGCCGTCTGGTTTGTTGGATCGAACCGGAAATCCTACAAGGAATGGAAATATAACGATGAATTTTTGTACTAAATTACTGCCAAGGACGACAATAGGTCCAGACACATATGGGTAATCATTGATCGTCTCACTAAGTCTGCTCATTTCTTTCCTGTGAGAGAAGATCCACACTTAAGATCAATTGTAAACAAACATACTTAAATGACGTAGTCTCAAGGCAGGATTGCCGAGTTTCGCTCATCTCTGGCTCTGTAGATGGAAATTTACTTCCACATTTTTTGGAAGTCTTCTAAATAAAGCATTAGGTACTTGCAATTGGATATAGTACAGCTGTAACACACGGCAAACCGATGGTCAGAGTGAGAGGACCATTCACAAGCATTGGAGACATTTTACGTGCCGTGTGTAACTCGACTTGAAAAGGTTGGTGATACAACACGTACCGTTTATGGTGGATTTTTCGTAAAAACAGTATACCATACCAGGCAATAATGCTGCACCGATTTTGATAGCATTGTAAAGGGCCAATGTCCGATCACGCTACTTTTGGGCTGAAGTTGGTAAGATATCAGCTCACTGGCCCAGAATCATGCCTCTAAACAACTGAGAAGATCGTTCAAATTAAGAGTCGTATCCAAGCCGCCCGTGATCGTCAAAAGAGCTATGCCGACGTAAGACAGAAACCCCTTGAGTTTCAAGAAGGAGATAAGGCCATGCTAAAAGTATCGCCGTGGAAAGGGGTGATACGTTTTGGCAAACGGGAAAAGCTGAACCCTCGTTATATAGGACCTTTTAAGATCATTGCTAAAGTAGGAACCGTTGCCTACCAACTTGAAATCCCAGAGCAGTTGAGTAGAGTTCATAGTACGTTTCACGTCTTGAATTTAAAGAAATGCATGTTTGACAAACCTCTTGTTATACCGTTGGACGAGATCCAAGTTGATGGCAAACTGCACTTCATCGAGGAACCCGTCGAGGTCATGGACCCTGAGGTCAAACGTCTAAAGCAGAGCCGTATTCCGATTGTCAAGGTACGATGTAACTCTAAGAGAGGTCCTTAGTTCACCTGGGAGCGTGAAGATCAAATGCAAAAGAAGTACCCTTATATTTTCCCAATTTATGCGCCCGTGGCAGATGTTACGTCGTAAGCCTTGAGGACAAGGCTCTTTTAACGAGGAAAGGATGTGACACCCCATAAATTTTTGATCAATAATTTAGCCGTTTCTGTTTGATAATTTAAATTTTTAAAGTTTCGTTTAACTTTTACGTTTAACCAGGAAGTCGTCCAGTTATTATTTACGATTCATTGCTGGAAGTGATCCGTGCATCCAATCGTTGTAGTCTTTCGTCATTAGACATGTTTTTACGTTTTTAATTGATATTTAAATTTTCAGTAATTTTTGTGAAGCCGTTATTCATTTTTTTGTTACTTGCGTGATCGATTTAATTAATAACGTTTACTTGTGCATGAAAACCTTAGAAATTAAATAAAAGCTTCCACTATGTCCCTAAAAATGTGGAGACCAAATTGGTCCCCCCCCCCTTCTTGGCTTCTTATAACCGAATACACATACACACACACTCTTGGGATACCATTTTGAAATTTGAAATCAAATAAGACACAATTGGCACCATGTGACTAGTTTTTGTCCACCATAAGCCCCATTGGTAGATCAAATTGGTCCCCTCTTGTGCTTTATCTCCTAGTCGATGCCCAATAGCACACACAAACCTCTTGGATATCAATTTTGTAAGCATGTATATGTGTGTCTAGGTGCATTCTTGTTTCATTTATCCTAAACACTTCTCTCTAGAAAAACACAACACACTTTCCTCTCTTACTTTTGCTTCTCCTGTCTGAAAATCATCACAACACACACAACAAACTCATATTTTTTCCAATCTTGATAAAAAACCTTGAAGATATTGTGTTTGTTGTTGATATTTTTTATTGATGTAGGGGTTTAGATATAAACAACCGGTTTGGGTTGTTTCTAGTCATAAATCATCCTTCTAAACCACTTCTTTTTGTAAGTCTCTTAATCTTTTTAAAACTTGTACTTTTATGATCATCTTAATGCATACATACTAGTTGTACAACTTGTTTCGTAAAAATATAGATTTTGAAACTACGTAAACCTTAAAAGGTTATATGTACTACTCGAAAATAAGTAAAGAAAATATAAGGAAAGTATAGTTTTGTGATCGTGGTTATTTTCGTATAATAAAAATGTTAACTTATGGCTTATTTCGTTCGGCTTATTTAAATAAGCATTTGAGAAGGCTTATTTGATTTTATTTGAGCTTATTGGGCTTATGTTTGGTTCGGCCCAACTAGGGAACAAAAGAAAATGATATTTGTAGCTTATTATGTTCGGCTTATACTAGTTGGCTTATTTTTCTAGCTTATTTTTGCAAGGACAAAACAATAAACTTATTCGGCTTAATAAATAAGTCGAATATAGCTTATTGGGCTTTTAGCCGCGTCCCACACCAAAAGCCCAACACCACGAGCTTATTCTTGAGCTCAAGTGGTTCGGCTTATTTTACTTGGGCTTATCGAGAGCTTATTGTAGCTTATTGATGAACCGAGGACTTGTTCGATGCTTATTGGCTTAACGGGCTTAATAAATGGGCCCATGTGAGCTTATAAGATTTTGGCCCAACACACAAGCCCAAACCGTGACTTAAGGCCCACGGTTGGCTTAATGGGTCTTTGTCTTGGCTTATTGTGAGCTTATTGATAGCTTATTATTAAGTCTCGTGTTTAATATTTAAACGTTTTGCTTATCGAACTAAATGGATAAGTTAAACCTATGTTTTTGACTTAACGGGCCAAGGCCCAATACGAATACAATACACCAAGGCGTAAAACCCACGGTGTAGCTTATTGAATAAGTTCATAAATAGCTTATTTGATATTGCACGACTTAAATGCTATACGTTTAACTTATTTTGAACGTTAGACGTTGCTTGACTTAAGGGCACGAGTGGTCTTTTGACTAAATATTAAAAGGGATTTGATGATGCATAGTGGTAATTGTGAAATGTAGATTGAAAGTGATTTGAAAATGGTTTATAAGTAAAGTCTACGACTTTGGACAACGTGTAAATACGGACGGGTCATGCCGAAATTTTTATAAATTATTTATACTTAGAAAATACTAGAAAACGCACGTGATAAAACTAGATATACGGGAATTTAGTAAGGTGCCGAACAATATATATATATATATATATATATAATATTTTTACTTAGTCATTTATATGTATGTAATATTAATATACATACTATTATTACTCGTTTTACTTACGAAAACATTTTCATTACTATACGATCACAAACGTTAATTTTTGGAAATATATTAACAAAAGTACACTAGTAAATCCTTATGCATTATCCGCAAATTCTACAGCTACACCAGATATTAAACCCAAACCTTCCATTTCATAGGTTGGTCTTTGCGAACGTGTCGCTTCGTTTACCTGAGTATTTTAAATTCTAAATCTAGAACTATTCAATTACTTCAATTCAATCATCAAGGTGAGTTCATAGCCCCACTCTTTTACTCGTTTTAAATAAATGTTTTATAACTTGGGGTGAGAAACATTGCTTGCTTTTAAAACTGGACACAAGTACTATACGTGAGAAATTCCCCGTTTACGTGTTGTCTATGTAGCGTTTAGAGCACTATTGCCCGAATTATCATGAACTGTTAATCACCTTTAACCGACTGGCTGGTTAAGTGAGCGCGAATGAATAAATAAATCTATTGGGACTAATTATCCCTATCCGGGTAAGAAACACTTACTAGTTCGAGTTTGCCAAGGACTAACGGATATATGTCATGTCGAAACTAGTTAGGTGGTCTTTGGTCAGACACCTGAAGGGCAAGCCTTTTATAGCATTGTACATGCTATCTTTTAGTATTAGCTTTAGTGTCATGAGCTTAAAGCAACGTAAATGCCTCTTTATGTGAAGTTGTATCTCCTATGACTGTCGCATACGTTTTGATAATCTTGTGGTCCACATTAATTACGTTTGAACTAAACCTATGAATTCACTAACTTTATGCTGACGTTTTAAGCATGTTTTTCTTAGGTTCTTAGCATGGATGTTGTTGCTTGACTTATGTCAAGTCTATTTTCCCAGACCGGTTTATCAGAAATTTATCTATGTCTTTAAATATCGTTGTTGAACTTATTTAAGCTTCCGCATTTTAACTTTGAATCTTTTAAATTTGATCAATGTAAAACTTATTATTATTTTAAATTAATGCATTGTTGTTTATTTTTGAAACGTACCCTTAGAGGTCGTTCTTTATGCTTTGTACTTGAGATATTGGATGACGTCACGCCCCCGGATACTAAATCGGACGGGACCCTATTTGGGGGTGTGACAGATTGGTATCAAGAGCCAGGTTATAGAGAACCAGGTAGTATAAACTAGGTCTGGACTATAACCAGTATGTGATCCTACGCGATTATTTGCCTTACGTAATTATAAATATACATAATATGTATATGTACTATGTAATTAAATACTAAGTATAACTAATATTGCTATAATTATATTGTATTTCTTTTCGCGGTACTGCATTTGATGGTCTATTCATTCATTTCATTCGTTCATTTACACATTTGTTCATTCTTTCCCGCATCATGCATGGTTGGTATAAAAGATATTTATATAAACTTTTGCTTGTGCAGGTCATGGCTATTTCTGTAAAAAAAGTGGAAAAAACTGGTTTTTTTTTTATATACCATACATATTTCTAAAGGGCGCGTAGGTATGTTAGATTGGGCTTTGGACTCGGATTGGGCTCAGGATTTGCTGGGCCGTGATAACCCGAAATTCGTACTATTTTTAGCGTTCTAATACGAGCCCCCGCCCTGATTTCTATTTCTAGCGGGTATGACAACGTTTAACATAATTCTGAGAATGATGACCGGAGGGAGACAGTACCTCATATTTCATATGAATGAACGTTAAACTTTCATTGTTTGACCTATCAATTTAATGAGGCTAATCAATCTCCCCCAATGTGATTTCTTTTTGTTTTTGTGCTGACATCCTTTACGGGCATTATCAATGACGGATTGCTGTTTGTCGTTTTAAGCTATTCGTTGTGATCAAATTTGGTTCTATGTCTTCGTTGTAGGCTCTTGTTCCTCCTTCAAGTATCGTGATCTTTTAGGATCTGAGCCTTTGTCTTTGTCTTTTGTCTTTGTCTTTTGGTGCTCCTGCTGAATATCCCTTTAAATCTTTCTCATTGAGATCCTTTTTTGCCACCTTGCGATCTATTCATTGTGACTTGACCATAACTGCTATACTATGCATCTTCTGAAAGCTTGCTAACATCTCTTGATTAGACTGATATCTGAAGGTAAGATCTTGTTATATCAAAGTGTATTATGCGGGGGGAAGAAGTTTTGTCTACTTATTTTCTTTGAGCTTTCTTGATTCTTATAATCCCTTGTGGCTTTTATAGTATGTCTTTAAAGCTTGGGTGGCATGTGCATTTGGTTGTAATGAGTCTGGACTCTGCTTGGATGGGCTGAGGCTGCATGATTTTCCAAAAAATTTAGAGTTAGGTATATATAAGTATTATACTCTTATGATTAACAAAACCAAATCAAGTTTATAGTACATGTGAACCCTTTTGCAAAAGGTTTAAAGAAAGGAATAAGATAATCTTATGAAATCCGAAGTTGTGTTGGAATGGATAGGATTTAGTTTGTTGGTATATGTGATTTGGATGTAGTCAAGTAGTGTAGTGTTAGTATACAGGATTTTCCCGGTGCTGGCGGTCGTTTTTTTGTTTTGTGCCCCCTACGAGGGATTGGCAACAGGAATATTGCTATGGAGTCTCACTAGAGTTCATGTCAAGAGGGATTGAGTCGAGTCGTGTCGGGTTTTTGTGTGGATTTGGTTGTGAGATAGGTTTGTATGTTTGAGAAGAGGGCCTGTAGTTGGCGGGTGTGAGTTGTGATGTGTTTGAATATTAAATAGGATTTTTGATTTGGTTTTGGTTTTTTTTTTCTAATTTTACAGGAAAAAAAAAATAAAATAAATATATATTAAATATAAAAAAAAATAAATAAAAATATAATATATAAAATAAATTTATTAATATAATATAAAAAAAAAAAAGCAATGTAAAACGTATTAATTCAAAGTATTTAAATAAAAGTTTTAGTAAAGGCACAACAACAACAATATTCTAAACTAAATCGAAACAAAACACGAATATATAAAAAAAATACATTTAAACTGGGATACCGTAAAAAACGCGGAGATGACAGGAGGCGGTGACCACATATAAAACTAAAATAAAATAAAAATAAAATTATAAAAAATAACGCGACCCACTTTTAGAACAGACATCTCTTATAGCAAATATGTCTTTATTATTATTACCTCTTAGGATACGATAAATTAGCTTATTTTTTTGTGGGTTTTTTGACAGTCATTTTTTAGAGTTAAAAGATGAAAATTTAAAATAAATTAAAAATAAAATGAAGAATTATTATTTTTTTGACTTTTTATTTAATTTATTATTGAATTAAAAAAGGATGTACTTTTAACTTTATTTAATCTAAAACAATTAATTAAAAATATAAAACTTATTGGGGAGGAAAGGGAAAAGAATTTTTAAATAAATTTAAAATAAAATTTTTTATGGAAAGGAGAAAAGTACTTTCTGGACAATTGCTTTTTTAACTAAAACTAGGAAAAAATAAATAAAAAAAGATAAGGGCAATACATATACGGCTTATTGAAATAATAAGCTTAAATTAGGTGGGCTGGGTGTATTGGGGGGAAAATGGAATGTGCTTTTCTGTAACTGGGTAATTATAATGAAAAAATAAAATGGCCTTAAATATAGAAAGGGTTTGAAAGTATTTTATAAACGAAAAAAAAAAAAATAAAATAAAAAAAAAAGGAAAAATAGACCCATGGGCAAGTTTGTAGGGTGGGTCGGTCCTGGTGGGCTCGGGGGGGGTGGGTGGCTTTTTGGGAGGGGGGCGCCGGGGTGGGGGGGGGGCTCGCGTTTTGGTGGTGGGAGTGGGGTGGGGGGTCGGCTTAAGGCGTAGTAATCGGATGTGGGTTATGGCCGTTTGTTTTGGTTGGTATGTTTCGGGTGTTGGTGGTTCGTGTTTTTGTGCTTCAAATCTTTTTCGTGTTGTGATCAAGGGAGTTGTCAAACCAGCGTTCGACCACCTTTTTGTAAGTGTTTGTGACCCCTCTTTTTTTACCAAGACATTTTTTCTTTGGTTTTCTTTTTTTATTTAATTAAAAAGCTAACAATTAAAAATATAAGCTAAAATGTAATCATTTCTCTATTTTCACATGTCATTTTACGATTCCTGTTATTCGTCACTAGTTATTTTTGTCCCGATTTACGGCGTTTACTTTTAATTTAACTTTTTAAGCTTTATCGCGTAATTTTTATCTTTTAGACTGAAATTAATCATTTCAACGTATTCGCGTCACCCAATTAAAAATTAAGGGTTTACGTTCAAGCATAGTGTTAGGTTATTAGTTAAGAAGATAATTATTGACTTTTGCGACTCATTTTATTTTTATTGGTCACGGTAAAAGGCTTACGTTTTGCAATAAAATATTTTAGGACACACCCAGAACATACCTCGACTTACTTAGACTCATACCAATAACCCAACTTTTAATCTCAAACACACAATAATATTCATATTCTTTTGTGTTAGTAGCCTTTTTGGGCACGCCCCGATATCTCCATCGAAGAACCGAACCAATCATCCCCGACCCCCCTCGACTCGGACGAATTCGCCCCGACGGACGACCCACGCTTCCCGCCTGAACCCGGTCCGAATGTCCCGCCGAATGTCCTCCCGAATGTCGCCCGAACATGCTCGATCCCGATGTCCCCCCGACGAATGTCGAATATCACCCCGAACCCCCGAATTACCCGCGATGTGCCCCCGACCCGACCAGACTTCCGATCGTCCCCCGGAATGTGGGTGCACCATCCGAAGCTCGATCCCCTGAACACACCGACCTGAACCGCGAATCCACTGAACACCTCCGACCGGAATGCCGGACCCCGCCCATGACCGAAGTGGGTTCCCCGTCCCGTTGCCGGACCCACGACGAATGCCCGAAACCGCCCGATTCGGACGCCACCCCGACGATCGGGAAAGTTTTTCGAATCGAACTCTCACGCGGCCCCCTCCGAATCCCGTCCTCCGACAGCCGACGACGAAACGCCGACGAATCGTAGCCCCCCGCCGATCCCGAACGTCCCGATATTGCACCACCGAAACCGGCCGACCATCCGAAAGGACGACCCGAAACGCTCCTACCGAGCCGCCCCGAACACCGCCCATCGACGAATTGTTCCCCCCGACCTCGCGCTTCCGCCGAATCCGAAGTCTGGCCGACGGAAAGCGACGAATCCCCGAACCCCCGCCCCTCCCCCCCCCCCCCACCCAGCACCGAGACCGATCCGCGAAGTCTGGCTCGTAACACCGCGAATCTCTCGACTGTCGCATCCGCGGATTCCCCGAGCCCGCCCGACCCGCCCCGCGACCCGAATATTACGAGACGATAACGGAATGCCTGACGCCCGTCCGTCCTGAATGTGGCCAGACCGACGATCCCGAACGATGCGACCCGAATTCATCCGAATCAACTCACGAATATTCTCGGAATATCCCGAAGTCTCTCCAGAATCCGACCGAACCGACCCGACCCCGACGACGGGAATCCGGGCGACTTCCGCGACCCCCGAATCAGAATACCCGCGAGACGCGGAATCGACGTACCGCGCCACCGAGCCCGCCGGACAACCCGCTCGTAACTGCCGACGAACCGGGGGGCCGACTCCGAACGAACCCTGAATGTGTTCGACCGAATTGCCGAATCCCGACCGACTCGCGGAGTAAAACTTCGAATCCGCCCGGAATGGCGAATCCTCCGGAATGGCCCGCCGCCGCCCCCGACCCGGCCGAAACGAGACGACCGACGCGGAAAACCGAACCCTCAGGCGAAACCGACGACGAACGGAATGCTCGAAGATCCGAATCCGAATCCCCGCGCGAGTATGTCCGACACGGATCGAATTCCGAATATTCGATTGTGGTAACGACGACAGCGGGAAACGAACCCGACATCCCGCCGGCGCGACCGAACGGAACGCGTACCGGACCCGAACTCACCGAAACGAACCGGACGGCACGAAGCCGAATCCCGCGCCGGCCGGACCCGATCCGAAACTAGAATTCGAACTCCCAGCGAATGTGGGTCCCGAGACGACAGCGAATACGCCCGGATACTGACAAGGGACCGCGTATCGAAACGACCCGAAGACCTGACGACGAACCGATCCGCGACGCGAAACCGACCGGTCGAGGAGGATCCCGCACCGAACGACGAAACGCCGACGAATATCCGATCACCCGCGTACGAAATCGAAGACCACCGAACCGACGAAACGCCGCCATGCTCGCGACGAATAAATGCTCCGAACACCGAAGCCCGAACCAGCGACGAGATTGTCGCGACGACCCGACATCGACTCGAGAATGTACCGATCCGGAACAAAACGTATGCGAATCAACCGAATCCCCGCGATGTCCGTCGGAACCCCGAAACCGATCGAAGTCCACGATTGAAAACCGACTGCCGAATGTGGATAACCGCGAATACCTCGAAGCGAAATCTTTCCCTGGGACCGAACGATACGCGACACCCCCCCGAACCCCCCGAACCGAACGTACATGGTCCCGAATCCGAATGTGGCCCGATCGGACGATGCGCCGGAACGAACGAATGTGGGTCGAATCCCGCGTGAATTTCCCCGAGCGACCAGGAATCGAATGAATAATGATCGATAATATCGCGACGACGAACCGGAAAATGTTCCCCGAATCGATGCGAAAACGAATGGGGTTGGTATTCAGGAAAAGGATGAATCGATAACTGCGGAACGGAATCGATAGACCGCCCGGAACCCGAAGGAGAACGGAACTCGCCGAACGAAACGAGAATGGGGGTTTTGGTAAATTAGCTAGCCATTTTGGCCGAATGTGGGTAAACAAAACCCATAAGCTATTTGTCCCATGTGCTAAATCTTCTTAATATCTCCTAAGTACATGTACATCCTAGGTGAATTAAAACCTTGTACTTAATGTCTCCTAGTTAATCTAATGTACATTGGATATTAGCCACTTTGGATCCTCCCTTTGTGTCTTGATACCCGCGGCAACATACATATGTACACAAACCTTAAGATCTTGCTAAATCCTAGTAAATCTTGTACCTAGATCATGTAATTAAGGAATGTACAAGGAAGTATTAACAAAACCATGTGAAGTTAACTAGAAACCATGAAACCACTAACCTAGGGCACGGTTTTGGTTTGGATTAAGACTAGGAAAGCTAACTAGTTCTCATGCCGATATATACACACTCTCATTTGACACTTAAGACTTCTTGAAAACTTATAAATACACAAACACTCAAACAAACAAACCATATTGTCTCCCCTCTTGTCTCGGGTCATAAGACGCAAACAGACACCCTCACCATCTCATTCGAACCTACAAATAACACTAGAGTTTCCATACAAGGTAATAAGAAGGATCACAAGCCAAGGTTGGGTATTTGTATGAGCTTTGAAACGTAGGTTTGATATACGATCGTGTGACACGTTTGGGTTGCCATTCTACTCGTTAAAAACTACACATTCAAGATGCTAGGACTATTGTAAGTCGAACTAAGCTTATTATGTCCATATCTCATTCGTGTTTTTTTTTCTTAACTAGTCATTTAAGTCACGATAAATTGTAATTAGCACATATACTACGTGTTTATGATCTTGTGTGGTGCTAGGACACGTTAACATGTACAAAACGAGACTTAAATATGAGTTATGACATGATCGTTGACACTTAACTTCAAGAATGGAAAACTAACTTGAAAACTATCACATGTACTCGAAATATACAAAAACCGTACGTAAACTTTTCGTAAGGACAAAATGGCTTGGCATGGGAAGGTTTACACTACATTATTAAACGTTTGCATGTGACGAACACGACCCTTATGCGTGCTAAATGAGCTTACATTGATTACTAGTATCCTAACGAGTCCTAAGAAACACTAGGGTGCTTAACGGGCTACTAACGATTTCGTTTAATCCAAACAACCCGCAATCGGGTCCAACAGGCCCAACAACCCATTAGTTGGGGACCAATGGCTTATTATTAATCTCACTTAAGCTTATAGAATTGTTAAGATGTTTATTGAACTCGTAGATAGTAAGACACATAAAATAAGCCCTACCGGGCCACAAATGAGCTTTTTAAGCCTTTACGAGGCCCAATACGGGCCCAACAGCCAAATAAGCTATAAACAGCTTATTGAGGGAAGTAGAACTAAAAGTTAGGGCTTAAAGGATGTCAAAGTAGCTAATGGACCTTAAGAGATCAAGCCTAAAAGTTTAAAAGGCTTATCGAGCTCATAATGGGCCCAAAAGCCCATTAACGAAGCTTATTAGCTTATTGAATAAGCCACATAATAAAAATAGCTTAATTATAATCTTAAGTGCCTAATGAAACTATAAAGTAAGTTGGATCATGTATTGAAACCCTAATGGACTTTTACAAACATTCGGGCTAGAGTTATTGGGCTAACGAGTCCAATAAGCTCAAATAAGCTCATCCGAGCTTATTTTTTAGACAAAAAATTTCTTATAACTTAAATAAGATTAATGAAGGATTATGTGCTTTTGAAAACTAGATTGGGCCATTACTTTGCTTAATAGACCTTTAACGAGCCAATAGGCCCAATAAGCAGAAATAAGCTCATCCGAGCTTATTTATAAGCTGACAACAGCTTATGTAGCTTATTGGAGTTAATAAAACCAATTGCCACTTGTTAGAGCTTATTTGGACTTAAAATGTGATTTTTACAAGTTAAAGGACTAAAAGTGTCAAATTGCAAAGTTAAAGGTTAAAACAGTAAAAAACTATTTCTATAAAGTCTAGGGACTATTTATGTCAATTCTGAAACTTAAAGGGGCTATTTTGAGAACATAAGGACCTAAAGTGTAATTGTTGCAAAGTTGAAGGACTAAAAGTGCAAGTATAGAAACCTAAGGGTTTAAAATGTAAATGTTATATTTTCATAAACATAGGGACTGATTTGGTAATTATAGAAAACCTAAGGGTGTTTTATGAATGGAAATGATTTTATAAACACTTAGTGAATCGGATGAGTTATAATATTATCCGGATATTATACGAATTAAAACACGACTTAATAAATATGAATATTTATTAATAACGTTTATACATATACTTGATCGTGTGCAATCGTATACCTTCCCAAGAGCTACCACACAAGTGATAACAGTATATATAAACTAGCAATTTATTGTAGTTTATGCATTAAGTCGTTAGCTTAAACTCGTAGACTAAGACTGATCGTATTTTCTTGGGTATTTGACGGTGTGACTCACTTGCCATACTTGGATACATTTAGCATTTTCAGAGGACTATTTACTATGGTGAGTTCATAGCCCCATGTTTTACAATTATTTAAATGATTTACATCTTTGGGGTGAGAACATGCTTTGTTTTACAAATTGGACGCAAGTGTACATTTTATACTATGATTACGTGTTTGCCTAAGTAGCGATAACCCACTAAGCCCATTATCATGAACTGTCAATTACTAGATTGTGAGCGTGAATGTTATAAATAGATCTATTTGGGATTGACATCCCTGTTTGGGTGAGTAGCGCTCACTGTGCTGGTTTGCCGGACAACAAACGTATACCATGTCGGATTTGGGATGTTGCGGGTTAGAACATCATTCACGGGCAAATATTGGCAATTTATTGCATTCATATACGTCGAGCTTCGGTGTCATGAGCTTAGGAAAACGTAATTACTTTTTATGATGTTTGCATCTGTTGCTTAATCATACACTTGGAAATCTTGCGGTCCTTCAATCGATTTACATAAACCTATGAATTCACCAACTTTATGTTGACGTTTTAAGCATGTTCTTCTCAGGTCAATAAGGCACGAGGTGCCAAGATACATTAGGGGTCACTCTTTGGAGATTCAGTACTAAAGATTTGGGGCGTATTACATTTTGGGAACATTTGTTATAAACCAAAATCTTTACTTATATTGTCGAACAATTTGAATCCGCGAGCTTATGTAATGAACAAGTATTTTGTTAATCTAATGTATCTTTTTAAAATGACATGTTTAGTGGTCGTTTCTCATATCTTGTGCTATTGATCTATGAAGTAATGCCCTTGGATATTCAATATTCCGCTACTACCTAGATTTGGGGGTGTTACAGTTTCCTCGGTCGCATCCGTCGCCACGAACAATTAAGGTCTCATTTCCCTAGGGAATACGAATGATTTTCTCAGCACAAACAATGACAACTTGGTACTTTTCCAACTAATCCATACCAATTATGACGTCAAAACTAACAAGTTCTATGGGCATTAAGCCTATGTTGAATGGATGATATAAGAAGTTTAATGTAAAACCCCGAATGATAGTGTTTAACCTAATTATTCTCCTTTCATCTAGTTCAACATCATAATAATGATCTAAGGTAGTTGGTGTGATATAAATTTGGGAGCTAAATGCAGTAGACACAAAACCCCTATCGACCCCCGTATCAAATAAGATAGAAGCATAGCGGTTGTTTAGAAGGAATGCACCAGTAACGATGTTTGAGTCTTGGTTTGTCCCTGCATGGCCTACCGCATACACTTTTGCTAGAGCATTGCCATTTACAACTAGGTTGCCTCGGTTGTTGTTTTTCAGTTTTGGACACTCCCTCTTGAAATGCCCCTGGGCTTCACACTCAAAGCATGTAGGTTTCTGGCCTACCCCAGTGCCCCTTTGGTTGTTAGCAGTATTGGCATTTGCAGTACTCCTACAGTCACGAGCCAGATGGCTAACTCTGTTGCACTTGTGGCATTTGGGAGCACACCGACTATCATGGTGATAGTTCCATTTAGAGAATAGTGGCTTAGAACCGCCATAAGGTTTCTTATCACTAGACCCTGCAGTGTAAGCCCTGCCAGTGTTCTGCCTCTTGTTTTGTTGTTGGTTCTGATTGTTCTTTGAGGTGTCCTCAAACTTTCTCTTGTTTTTAGCCTGTCATTTAGTAAAGGTGATAATCTTCTAGTCCAACAGCTCAGTTGTAAATTCAATGGCATCTTGCATGGTCTTTGGCTTAGATGTCATTACACTTCCGTGAATCATGTCGGGCAAACCACCGATGTACCTCTCGATCTTATCCAACTCTTCAAGAAACATCCTAGCACACATCAATGCCAGTTCCTAAAAACGTTGGTTATAGCTTACCATATCGGTACCTTTAACCTTAAGATTCCGCATCTCAACCTTCAGCTTCTTAATCTCGCCCTTTGGGCAGTACTTATCGGTCATCTTCTTTTTTAGGTTTATCCAAGTCATTTCATATGCAATATCGTAACCAACAGTCTTAACATGGGAGTTCCACTACGTTAGAGCACCTCCAAGAAGAGTACAAGTGGCAAACTTGACTTGGTTTTCCATAGTGCAATTGCTTATACAGAACATAGTTTCCATTATTTCAAACCAATGAGTCAACTCGACAACTCCTTCAGTACCCTTAAAATATAGGGGTTTGCATTTCATAAAGTCTGGGTAAGTGCACTCACGAGCAAGAGGAGCTTGTCTCCTTACACCCGTTCCATAATCATGGTTGTCTTCACCATTTCGGCTTCTGTCAGCGTCACGTGCTGCCAATGCATCGGCAACACCTTGGTCGATCAATGCCTTAAGTTGGGCATTAGTCATAGAAGTGGTGGGGGTGGTTGTTGTGGTTGGTGTTGATCTTGTGATTCTTTTTTATGCCATTTTCTTTAAATCACAAGAAAATATAATACCCGTTAGATTTCATACAAATCATAACCATGACATGACATATATACAATAAATAAAATGAGATCACATCACACAGTGAAATATACAACTGAATTGAAATTAACAATGGTGTAGCTAAATCGACATTCATTCATAATAAATTCGATTACAGACATGACATAATACATCCCTTCCATATATAATCTAGAAACATACATGACCTGATTCGGTTACAAAATGAGCATAACCCTTAGGTTAAAAAGGGAAAATAAAACCTAGAGCCTTACTAGCTGAGAGTTACCCCGTAATATTTAGTAGGCTATACAACATAGCTACAACATAACCAAAACTAAGAACTACTATCGGCCTCCTCCGGTACGTCAGGATGTGCTGGACCTCTAGCAGGTCCCTGCTGACTCGGCAGTGCTATCACCTGTGTCTATAATGTCCTCATCAGAGTCAGTGCATCCGTGAGCTGTGCCTGTCGTGTACGGTTTGCTACCCATAAAGCTCTAATCTCCACTTGTTGTGCTAACACTGTAGTATGTAATGCTCTTACCTCAGAACGTGCCGTATCATTAGCATCCATCGACTGTACCCAAGCCACATGAGAAATTCTGGCCTCACTCTCCACAAGTCTCGTAGTGCGAGCATGGGCGCGCCTATCCCTACGTAGCAGGTTGAGCTGACCGCTCATCAATGATCTATCATCATGTGCATCATAAAGTCTCCTATAAATCTCATCAGTATCCTGCCTAATAGTCGTGACAAAATCTATCATCCTCTGACTCAACCCTACCACATCAGTCGCTGCTGGTGTCCCCTGCATGTCCTTAACCATCTCATCTCAAGTGTCTGTAATCCCGTAGCCTATCTCCCTCTCTGGGTCATGTCTAATCTCGGCATTCAGAGTGCCAACAAAACCATAATCTGCTCTAAAACCTCCAGTAGGCCTAGCAGTGGGAGCTGATTAACTCTCACCAACCTCAAATCTCAGACCAAGAGAAATACATAACCTCTTCCGAGGCGGTAACGTAACCTCAGCAACATCTGTTCTATAGTCAGTAGAGGGTAAAAGCAAAGGTGGTGATGATGTAGGTATTGGTATAGGTAAAAGTGGTGGTGTCCCTGATGGTTGTGTCTCTGATCGAGATGATAAGATGTAGGTAAATGTTGCAACAGCTCTCATCATGGCCACAGATGCCCTGGTTTATGGAAGTACAATAGGTGGTGGCAGTGGCAGTGGATAGGAAGTAGATGGTGACTTGGTTCTTAACCGGATCATAACAGCTCTGTATCCCAAAGGATAAGTAGGACTGGCAGGTAGTGGTGGAGGTGATACAGGTAATGGTGATGATAATAGTAGTGGTGGAGATGGTATCTGTGGTAGTGATGATGAGTATGATGTAAGTGGTGATGGTGGCAGAGTAGATATGGTGAGAAATCTGTCAACCTCTGCCGCAAACAGAAATGGAATAGGTGTCTGATCCCAGATAGACATCTTGGCAATGGTATGACGTGCGGGTGGTGGGGCAGTGTCAGTCGTAGCTAGGTGTTCCTCCTCCTCCTCTTCATCCTTGTCTCCTCCTCCTCCTCCTCATTAGCATCGTCTCTGGAGGGCTCCTCCTCCTCCTCATCATCATCATATTTGTTAGTGGGATAATCAGCTGGATCCTCCTCAGGATCCTCATCATCCTCTTTCGGATCCTCCTCAGGATCGGACTCAGTAATGTAATCTGGTGAATCAGTAGTGGGTGAGATAGCAGCAGGCAGTGGCTGCTCCTTAGCTGGAAGTATATCATCCTCCGGTTGCATAAACTCCAGGTACACAGGCTCCAGAACAAAATCTAATAAAGGTGGGTGCTCAGGACCGGGCACATAATCAGGAGATGGTGCGGCCTAAAGAGCGGCTCCACATAAGAATAAGGGTCCTCTGGCATCATGGGCAGTCCATCGACTCCTAGAGATCCTTTGTCTAATAGATCCTCAAACGGACTAGATACCTCCATGTAAGTGACCGTGGAATCCTCTGAATCTGACATGACAAAATCTAAAAATCAAAAGTAGCTTATATATGTATTAATATAAGACTCTTATTGTAATATACGTACTATATATCATAAACACGTATATCAATCATGAATGCATCTAGTCTAACCAACTAATGCAACAAATGTATGTATTTCTCGTGAAAACCCCTTTGTATGAATGCAATGTTTGAAAACGGTTATAGTCCAAGTAAAAACATTTGACCTGGTTCTCTATAACCTTGGCTCTTTATACCAATCTATAACACCCCCAAATTGGGTCGCAGTGGAATATGGATTGAGAGTGTTACTTCATAGATCAATAGCACAAGTTATATATAAGAACGACCATTAAAAGAGTCGATTAAAACTGATACATTAGATTTAGCAAATTGTTTGTTACATAAGCCCGAAGCCTCACTTGTTCATTGTTCAAAATACAAAGATTTTAGTCCATAACAAATATATCCCCAAAATGTAATGCAACCAAATCTTTAATGCATATGACTTCCAAAATAACGACCACCAATGTATCCCCTGTCTTGTAACTCATTGATCTCCTGAGAAAACATGCTTTAAAACGTCAACAATAATGTTGGTGAATTCATAGGTTTGTAAAATGTATAATGTAGGACCACAAGATTTCCCAAGTGTATGATAATGCAACAGATGCAAACATCACAAAAATGTATTTACGTTTTCCTAAGCTCAGGACACTGAAGCTCGATATAAATGAATTGCAATATAAATTGCCAACATTACCCATGATGATGTTCTAACCCGCGATATCCTAAATCTGACATGGTATACGTTCGTTTGTCCAGTAATAGCTAATCACTCAAACGGGGATGTCAATCCCAAATAGATCTATTCATAACATTTGCGCTCCCTTAGTAATTTATAGTTCATGATTGTGGGCTCAGAGGGTTATCGCTACTTAGGCAAACACGTAATCATAATGTAAAAATATCCACTTGTGTCCAATTATAAAATCATGCATGTTTCTCACTCCAAAACTTATAAATCTTTATAAATGTAAAACGTGGGGCTATGAGCTCACCTTGAGTGAGTGAATCGATAATGTAAATCATAAACTGAAAATGCGTCACGAATACGCCCGAATGAAACCTAATTAATTATAGGTCGTATGAGTATAAAATAGTAAAAAACTAAAAAAACACAAAAAAAAAACACACCTTAAAAGACTTAAAAAACAAACTAAAATATACTAAGAACTTCACCAACGAAGTACATTGAATAAACCTCAGACCATTATATTAATTAATATATTAGCTACTTTCAACCATTCGAATTGTATTAGTGAAATAATATTTATAAAGTCAAAATGTTTATAAATATTACATTAGTAAAAATGACATAACTTTCTCGTTTTAAGTTCATTCCGTACGTTTCTTATGTCCACGCTTTCGTATTAAGAAGAGTTATCAAAATATTAAATTTTCATATTTTCAACCATTTGGTGAACAATACTTTTTACTGTTCATGCACTTTTATAAATTTAGTTACTGTAAAACCTGCAAAGGTTATATTTTATTCGTTTTAACTTCGATTTTAGTGATTCTTTTGAGCACGTCTTTGTATTAAAAGTTCTATCAAACTAATGTATTTTCCAAAAAAAGGTTTCTTAGAAGAATAGTGATTTTTAATGTTCATAGTTTATAAAATTATTTTTATAAACTTTAATTATCGTAAACTTGAAAAATCCATAACTCCGTCGTTATTTATCAAAAAATTATGATTTTTAATGTTTTCGAATCCTAAAAATATGTACTTTATGTGAAAACTACTCAATCATTAATATCAGATGTGAATAGTAATAAGTTTTTATAAAATTTCTTTTATAAAAGCATTCATTATCGTATAACTTGCAAATGGCATATCTTATTCGTTATAAATCGGCTTTTCAAGTTCTTTATATGCCTATGATCCTTGTAAATTGTAGTATTTTATAAAAACCATAACATCAATACTTTATATTTGAATTTAAAATAGTGGGTTTAGTTCATTTGGCTTAAATGTTTACAAAACTTGTTTTTATAATTTTTTAGCTTAGTAAATTTGTTAAAAGTCCACTACAACAATTTATATCACAAGTCTTGCATACTTAAGGTCCTTAGTCCATCATTTTTCCAAAGAGTACAAGTCGTCATATTCATTTTACTGATAAACTTTAATAACTAACTTTTAAAGTAACTAGTTTATATATACTTTTTATAAATAAACCAATATTTGTATAATACTTATACATTACAACATGTATTTAACATCCATATAACACATGGCAAAGTATATTAAACCATGATCACAAGTAAAAATCCATTTTACATGTTATTAAGTTTTCTAGATGGTGATTTACTATATAAACATTATATATACATAAAATCACAAATGTGAAGAGATTAAGAGTTTTAGATGACCTTAATATGAAGTAGGATGATGAACAACAAGTTCTAAACCCTAGTCTAGATATTAAACCCAAGCTTCCAATACATAGAAAACTCTAATTCTAAGAAAACCCTAATCTTAAACCTTTCTTGATTAACCCTTGTAAACACTAAACCAAGCCTTCAAACCTTCTTGTAATACCTTAGATACGATGTTAGATCACTTGTATGCTTGCTAGAATAAAAACTATAGATTATTTAGTGGTGTTTGGAGTTTGGTCGTGGCCTATGAGAAGAAAAGGAGAGAGTTTGTGTGCTTTTGTTATGTGAAATAATACAAGTGAAGTTTACTTGCATTAGCTTGCCTTTTATAGCAATACTTAACTAGCTAAGGTTACTTTAACTTAACCATGGTTAGGTTTGAATGGCCATTGTGTAAGAAACTCATGGGAAGGGGAGTAGGCTCTTACAAGAGTTAGAAGATGTAAGACTGGTTGGTGAAGTTTGCTTGAAAGATTATACAACATGTGTTAAATTGAAAAACATAAATATCTTTGGTTTTCTTTCCTTGTATCCGGCCACATATACATATATATAAGGAAATTGTGTAATTTTTGAGTATTAGGAATAATTGTGGGTATTTGTTGAAGCGTAGATAAGTTTTGGTGCTTCCGTGAATGCCTAAACGTATTTTATCGCGAAACGTAAACACTTTACGTAACCAATAAAAATAAAATATGTAAAGTTAATAATTATCCTCTAAATAATTATCTAACACTTGCTTGACGTAAACATTTAATTGTTTGATGCCCGTTTACATTGAATGATAATTTTTAGCTTACGCAATTTAACTTAACGATTAAAATTAGAAGCAAACACGTACAAGACAAAAATAAATAGTAAATTAAATAACGTCGTACAATGACCTAAAATGCGGATTCTTACAGTGTACTTGACATGTCTTTTGAAAATCGATAACATTTACGGCCTTAGAAATGTCATTTAATAATGATACGAGGCTGTAAATGAAGTTCGAGCAGAAGTTCAAATAGTTTTCAAAACATGTCAAATGGCTTGCTATTATCTCAGTTAGCAACCCGGTCTTTAATTTAAAGGCAAGTATTTCGCCAAAAAGAAATCTTGACCTCACAACTGGAAATGAATTTTTCTTGAGAATGAATTACTTCATATTCATTCAAAGGCTTGTGTTTACTTTGCAACACAACCTGTGCTTCCTATATCAAATAAGTTTACGTGTCAGTGCATTTAATTATGTAAAACGAGAGAAATCTTATTTTTATCGGTGTTGTTTTTAAGAAAAATAATTAAAACATATCAGTTTTTCATCTAAAAAGATTTTTAAAGAATTTTCTATCGCTTAAACAATGTCTACAACTCGAAATAAAATGTCATCTCGGAATAAAAGGGAAAAAGTGTTTTTTTCAATAACGGAATTAAAGGGGAGTTAATGTATTTATAACTCAATTGGGCTTAAGATGTTATTGATTTTAACCAACAGGGACTAAATGGTAAAACTGTGGACTTAGAACCACAGTTTTAAACTTAAGGGGATTAATGTGCCATTTCTATAACTTACTTAGACCTAGTAATAAGTTTAAATTGGAAATAGAAAAGGATAGAAAGAACAAGGACTATTTTTGCCAATGTTTAAATCTTGGCCGGTTATATTTGTTTAAACACATTTCAGTCTCACTCATACATTTTAAATATTCTAAACACCCCCAAATACTCTCTACACATTTCGCTTCCTTCATAATCAAAAATTCAAACATGGTTTCAAGGCAAAAGATTCACATCTACTCGTTCATAGTTCATTCCTCATCATCCAGGTAAAACGAATTAGCTTAAATCTCCTTTTTGCACTCTTAATCAATTAAAAACAAATTAGGGTTCATAAGTGAAAAGTTGAGGTTTTTGTCCAATTAGTTGAGGGGTTTTGATCAATAGGGTGCGTCTTAGATGCATGTGAAACAGGTTTTTATATATCTCAACCATTTGTGAGATATGTTGATTTTTTGTAAGTTGCATTAAGCGAAACATGTGATTTATGGTTGAATAGTTATGGGTTTGTATTAAGTAGCTTTGTATGAGCGTTCTTATGATATTCAAACATGTTTGTGCCTCCTAAATGCTCTTTTACTTTTAAAAGTTAGAATTTAGGGCACTAGCACTAAACGAATGGCAATAAGGTTGCTCATAGGGTGTGAAATGTGTTTGTAAACCGATGTAGACTCTCAAGTGAGTATTATATGTCCTATAAATGGTCCTTATCTTGTTTTCCATATGTTTCTCTCCTATGTGTGCTCGAATTTCTTTTATCAAGCATAAAAAGTGGTTTAATTCTTGTGATTATTGCTTCTGTTATGATATGTCATGTATTGTGTAGTTAAGAATGAATTATTGATTGCATATGTTTGATAAAATTTCGTTTAGGATTTTTAAATGAAGCAAAACATGTCTTGTTTGAATGAAGCAAAACATGTTGGGCTTGAATGAAGCGAAACATGTTTTCTGAGCGAAACATGTATCACTCATTCTAAGCGAAACATGTTCCCCTCATTCCAAGCGAAACATGTTCCACTTATTCTAAGCGAAACATGTAATTCTTATTTCAAGCGAAACATGTAAGACAATTTTCAAGCGAAACATGACAGGTTGCATTTCGAGTGAAACATGTCAAAATATAAAAGGAAACTCTGCCCAAATTTTTTAAAATTTGTGTAATACTTGCTTATGGTGTCATGTTTTATAACTTTCTATGCTTGAATGTGCATTATTTGCTCTCTGATTAAATGTGTGTCCTAAGCTCCCTTGGAAATGTCTTGTTGACTATTTATGTTGACTTTGACAATTGACCTCAGTTGACTTATTCATAGAGTGTAGTAATTCTGTCATGTTTGCATGAAACCTAATCATAGATCAATCATGTCATCAAGGATAACCAAGCTAATCAGTAAAATATATCTTTTGTGTATATAAACTGTATTGGTTATTTCTTAAGCAGAATCATAAATCCTCAAGAAACACAACAAGTTGTTGCTCCTGATGAAAAATAGGTTCCATTCACTGAGATAGTTAAGATTAGCTCTACTAATGTTAGATTATAAACCACAGCACCACAGAAGGAAGAGACATTTCAAGTGGTCATTGATCTTATCAAGAACTCTAAGTGCTTCAAGGCTTTCACAATATCTACAAATGTCCCATTTATGCAGAAGTTCTGGAAAACTATCAAGAAGTTTTAAAGCACAGATTCTTATGAATTTCTCTTAGCCAACAAGAAGTATGTGGTCAAAGCTGATGTATTTAGGACGATTGTTGATATTTGTCCAAGAGTGGAAGGTGTAGACTTCACTGATGTACCACATGATGATACTACACTTGCTTTTCTCATAGAGCTTGGATACAAAGGTCCACTATACAAGCAGGCTAACATGTTTGTGGATCACATGCATCAGCCATGGAGAACTCTGGCAACAATAATCAACAAATGTCTCTCTGGAAAGACAGCAAGCAATGTCAAACTTAGAAAGTCCAAAATTGACATACTATAGGGCAT
Source organism: Tanacetum coccineum (assembly GCA_026074375.1). Taxonomy (NCBI): domain Eukaryota; kingdom Viridiplantae; phylum Streptophyta; class Magnoliopsida; order Asterales; family Asteraceae; genus Tanacetum; species Tanacetum coccineum. The sequence continues at coordinate 25,335 of BQNB010040014.1, forward strand.
GTTCTATAGATAGAATGTTGACTATACATAGTTGATTTGGGAAGATCTTGCTTTCCAGATTGATCATAGGATGGAGAAGAGATCAAGATGTGAAAATATGCCATTTCCCCGATTCACCAAAATCATCATCAATTACTTCCTCAATCAACACAAGTCTCTCTCCAACCTCAAGTATCAACACTATCATACAATCAAAGATGATGGAATTGTAAGCAGGTTGAAGTTTGTCATAATAGGTGAAGATTATTAGGAATATAAACTTCCTATTCCTGAGACTATACTGACAGAAGCAATTAAACAATTAGAATCCTATCAGATGTTCATCAAATACTCCACTGGTCAAATTCCTCCAAAGAAAAGGGTCACAAGGGAAGAAGACTATAGATACTCATGTGGCAGATGTCGATGTGTCTAAAGAGTCAGACCCAGAAGCACCCAAAAGGAAAACTGCTAGTAGAAGAGTGGTCAAGAAGAAAGTCACAATTTTTGCTGATGACAACATTATTTCTGATGATCCAGACATTACTTTGGAGTTAGGTAAGTCTATCAGCAAAATTGAAGCTGAAGAAGCAGAAGCCGCAAGGCAAGTCAATGCTACTCATGCAAGGATTGTGACTGAATTTGTCTCTGAGCCTACTAGAAAAAGAAAATCAAGCAAAGTAACTTCTGATCCTCCTAAAAGGCTCAAGGGTGTTCCATCTCTTACTCTAGAAGAACAAGAAGCTGTTGATATTATGCAATCTCTCAAAGAAAGTAAAAAAGACCAGCAGAAGAACTCGGTACTAGTGTCTCAAATGAAGGAACTGGTACTATACCAGGGGTTCCCGAGGAGTCTACAGTCATCTCTGCTACCTTAAGTAAAGGAACTGGTACTAAACCAGGGGTTCCCAATGAGGAAAAGGTCATATCTAAAGAAAAAGTTATTCTTGAGTAGGGATCTGAATAAGAGAGTGAAGACTTAGAAGAAGGCCAACTTGATGATGAAGAAAAGGATGATAAAGATGGTGATGCTGATGACGAAGGTGACGATCATATCAATGATACTCAAGATGATGATGATGAAGATGTTAAAACTGAATCTGATGTGGATGAAATCTAAAAGTATAAGATTCATGTGCGCAAAGATGTGGATGCTGAGATGGCAGATGCTGAAACTGTTAAGCATAAGAATAAAGAAAAGGATGTCCTAACTGATGCAGGCAAACCTGATGTTGAAAAGAATGCAAAAGAAGAGGGATATGCTGAAAAGGATGTTGGCTCTAACCTTCAAGTCAAAGAGTCTACTGAATTTCCTCTGCCATCTTCCAGTTTGTCAATTTCATTTGGCTTTGGTACTCAATTCTTTAACTCTTCTTTTGGTATTTCTTTGACCGGTGTACTAAAGGATACTGCAGAAGCAGATGCTAGCTCTTTGATGGATATTCACATCTAACAAGACACTCCCTAGATCCAGTCTCCATCAGTACAGAAGGTTCCCATATCAGTGATTTCAGAGACTACCAATCTTCCACCTATACCTGAAATTCTCACTAAAACTATAGTTTCTACTGCTGTCTCCTCACCTTATGTTACACCCACCATCTCAACTGAGAAACAAACATCAACACCAATCCCAACACCACCAATCCCAACCAATGCTCCAACCAGCACCTCTGTTGTTCCTGAATCTGATGCACTTAACGCTATTCAACTAAGAGTTATAAAACTAGAAAAGGATGTGTCTAAACTTAAGAAAATAGATCTATCTACTGAAGCTCTAGCTGCTCTCAAGACACAAGTTCCATCTATTATAGATAATTATCTTGGATCCAAAGTTAGGAATGTATTTCAAAAGGAACTGAAGAAACACACGGCATATCTTATTCTGAAATATTCTCTGCAGCGAATTCCTAAGTTACCCAAGAATCAGACACCAATAGTTGATCTAGAACAAGAAGGAACAAGCTGAGAAGCAAAAGATGCCAAAGTTTACTATCAAGTCTACAGACAAGGTAGCTCTCAAAGAGTTTGATAAGAAAAGCACTCTCTACCAGACCATGCATGCAAACAAGTCCTTCAACAGAAATCCTACTAATCATAGATTGTACCATGCTCTTATGGAAGCCTTGATAGAGGATGAAAATGCTATGAATAAAGGAGTTGTTGACACAATCAAAGACTGTAAAAGAAAGCATGATAACGATGAAGATGATGATGATGAAGACCCTCTAGCTGGACCAAACCAAGGTAAGAAGACAAAGAGGAGAAGAACTAAGGATTTAGAGTCTTCCAAGAAGCCATCCACCATAAAGGAAACCCCTAAAGGTAAAGCTACATCTAAAGGCTCTAAAACTGGCAAGTCTGCTTCTACAAAGGAACCGGTTGAAGGACCTACTGCTGAGGTGGTAATGGATGGTGCAGGTGAAGACGTGGTTCGTGATGATGATCAACCACAAGATAAATCTGAACCCAAGACAGCTAAGACTCTGAATCCAGAATAGTTCACGCAACTTTCAAGGCCTCCTACTCCTGATCCGAAATGGAACAAATGTCAGGTTGTACTTGATCAACCCGAACAACCTTGGTTCAATCAAATGTTCTCTGCTATAAAGGATCCTCTAACATTCAACGACCTCATGGCCACTCCGATTGACTTCTCCAAGTATATGATGAATTGAATCAAAATTGATAATCTTACTCAAGATATCTTGTTAGGACCTGCGTATAATCTGTTAAAAGGCACGTGTTCTTGCAGTGTCGAATTAGAGTACCACTTCCAAGAGTGTTTCAATGCATTAACAGACAAGCTTGATTGGAATAACCTTGAAGGAGATCGTTACCCCCCTTTACTTGTCTAAACCTCTTCCTTTACAAGGTTACCCATGTCATCTAACTGTTGCTGCTGATTACTTCTACAACAATGATATGGAGTATCTAAAATCTTCTAATCCAGAGAGAATGTACACTACATCAATAACAAAGACAAAAGCAGCTCGATATGAGATTGAAGGGATTGAAGACATTGTTCCTATGCTTTGGAGTCCTACCAAAGTGGGGTATGACAAAGATGCGTTGAAAGGGATCAAACATTGGGGTGAAGGGCGTAAGCTATGGCACAGATCTTAGCTTAATAAGTTCTCCAAGCATAATGTATACTCTACTAAGAAAATTTTGGGGTGAAGAGTGTTAGTGTCAAGAAACTATACGGATATGGTTCTTTGGAAGAGATTGTGGTGAAAAGAGCTAATTATCATTTCTACAAGTTTCAAGAAGGTGACTTCATAAATTTACACCTGAATGACATTGAAGACATGCTGCTTCTTGATGTTCAACACAAGCTATTTCATCTCACCAATAGCGATATTGTTGACTTTTTTTGGCTCTCTGTATGTTCACAAGAAGTCTCGCCATCAAGAAATGTGTCGAGGATCTATAGCTTGGTGTAGAGAGTTACCAGAAGAAACTCAACATCACTCCACCTCAACAGACCTTTCCATAAATATAATTTAAAGAACTCTACACTCCATTTCACAAACCACCAGGGGTAATCTATGAAGATTTGACAAAACAGAAAAGAGTAATACGAGCTGATAAGCTGTACAAGTTCTTGGACAGGACACTCAAGAAAGTTCGAGATGAGCTTCATCATAGAATACGCGAATTGATGACTTAATCGGGAAGATATTAACTTACCGGTTCACTTTTACCGTGTTGTTTTCTTTGAGACGCTCCGGTAATAAGAACGGCTAGTGCAGCTGCGAAACCCTGTCAAGGAGATTGTTCGGAATTCTACCTGATCACAGGCAATAGTTATACTGATTAACGGGGAACCGTGGTTATTACAACTGTATTTGACAAAGTGACAACACCACTTTCGTCCATATATGTTGCTTATTACTAACCCATTCATGCAGGTTTCCTAACGACGGCAGCAGTTAACCGATGACAAGTCGAAGTCAATGCTACATGCTCATACTCGACCAACATATGTAAAGACATCACGAAAGCTCAAGTACATGTTTCAAGACTTTTGATGCATGCGATACGGGTCAGTTTTAAATTTATAACTCGATGTATCAAATTCTTAAGCAACACATACGAGAAAGTGAACTCGTCAGTAGTAGCAAGATATTGAATGGTAAGCTGGGATCGTTCGTGGGGATTTGGGTGTTTCAACTTGATAAAGATTTTGATGATAAAAGGCCTAAGATGCAAGCAAGCAATGATAACAGTAATTCGATGTTAAATAGATGTACTTGGTTAGATTTAGTTTGGGAATCTGATTTGATATGAAGGTGGCAAAAACTAACAAGTTGATTAAAAGAATTAGAGGTTATCCAATCTATTGTTTTTAAAACTTTTTGCCTTCGTCAAGACTCATAGTGACAAAAACAAGCATTAGGCACAATCAATCAATTCAAGACTAAGGCAACCTCTATGAGTTTGATTCAAGGTTTGTTTCACAAACCATAAACATCGATAATTATGTTCCTAGTTATACCAAACCGCTTAAGAAATGGTCAATACAAAAGGTAGCCGATCGTAGACAAAAAGGCGACAATTGATTGATTAACAATATCCCTTTCGGCCTATGATATTCTCAACAAACAATCCGGTTGATAAAACTATGCCACTTAGAACATAAGAACAAATAGATCTAAGACTTAGCTTGAAATTGAATTAATATGTCACACTATCATAATCGAATCTTCATACCACAAACTTCATCTAACCAAGCACATAAAGGGACTAGCCACTCATATTAAACAAAGACATAATTCCATAAAATAATGCATTCATAAACATAATGAAAGTTCTTATAAAAGTATTACAAAAGCTTAAATGAATGCAAACTAGGAAATGATAAACTTGTGACTTACAGAGATCCTTCCTCCTTCTTGGCTTTCCTAGAGCTTCTTCCTGACTTTCAAATTGTTGAGTGAATTCATAGAGTTTATATGATATTAAATGTCTTGAACACAAGCATTAATTCATCGAAAGACTTGTGGATTCGGACATGCTATATCTAATTTTCTATCTCATCTCATTGAGCTCATGACACCGAACCTTGACAATAAAATATATCTTTCATGATATATTAGCCCCACAACTAGGTATTAATGCCTTATACCTAAATTCTCAATACAAATTATCCGTTGAATGGGTGTTCTCTTAAGGATACATACCCTCGGATAGTTCATGAAATTAGGGTCTTTTGGCAATAGCTACTCAATGAAATCAATATGTAATCGGGTCCAGCATACTAAAACAACTTGTGTTCATATTTTCAAAGCAAGCATGTATCTCCCTCGCGGGGTTTAATAAAACATTTAAAGTTAAAAAGGCGAGGCTATGAACTCACAGTGAATAGAAGTACCAACCGAGAATTCACGAAAAGAGAAAGAAGCGATGAATAATTCACGAACTATAATAATAATAATTCGCGTTTTAGAAAGCATGCTTAATAACATAAGTATATACGTATAATATGATACATGATTAATATATATATATATATATATATATATAATCTTACATGTATGAAAATTCCATGTTGAGAATCCATGACAACTTAAAAATCTCAATAAATTACATTTTTTGAAATTTTGCCAAGTTTTCTTGTCACTAGACATCGCCTAATGAAACACCAAATGACTTCATCTCTTGCCCATCCCTTGTTTCTAAGTACCTATGTGTTATATTATCCCACTATAGTCGGCATTAAACTCATTGATAGTCCTAGCTATTTTAAAAAAATGTTGCAATACATAGTGTCCGAATTAGGACCTGCAGAAACCTTGCAAAAGTAGGACAGCAGAAGACCCCTAAAAAAATTCACAAAAATCTGGAAAAATTCCAGGAGGTCACACATATCATGGGAAATCTCAAGTTTAAATTTCGTAGAAAAATATGAAGTTTTGACCCGCCTGCACAGCACATCACTACAACTGAAATTCTGGACAGCAAACTCAGTTCTGGCACTTGGGTTTGTAAATGCCTTTTGACCCACTTTTAATCATTGAAATTCGACGAGGCCTAGCTCGTTGGAAAGTAGACTCGACGTAGATATTCTTAATGTCCTGCAAATCTACCAAGGCTATCGGCATGACCAAGTTACGACATCCTAAAGTTGACCCAAAATTCGGATTAAAAATGGGGTATGCAGAATTTTGCCGAAACACTTTCCAAACTTCTAACTAGTGTGTAGGATTCGTTATTAGGAGTTAGAAGGCGCGCGAACTAGCACCGCGAAGCTATGGATATAACCTATCCTATTTCTTGGTCAAAACTCGCTCGATCAAACCACAATTTCGCCAACAACTACCTGAACTTTCTGGTCTAATAGGGTGTTTAACAACACCTTCAATTCATCAATTTCTTGCATCAATAACACCTCTAGCAAGTCTAAACTAGTCTATCAATCACCCTTATTATGCTAAATCATTGAATAGCTCAAAAACACATTATGCTTAAACTAACAAGGATTCCCAACATAAAATTTTATAACATGAAATCATATATATAGTTAATCCAAATAAATTGTAAAGAAATTTACCCACAATGTGCAATGAAATTTATAGATGATCAAAACAAGAACCCCTATGGTGTTCTTGTTCTTGGCCGCGGCAACAATGACCCCAAACACGAAGAACCCTAACTTTCTTGGACACAAAATCTTCAATACTCACCACAATAACACCCTAGAACTCCTTATCTTTCACCATAAATCAATAATCTTGAAGATGATTAATTTTTCTAAAAACCAAGAATCTTGAAAACTTCATGCATGGTTGATTAAAGTTTATGAGAGATAATTAGGGTTAATTTATAAAGGTTTTGGGATAATAAGGAGGGGATTTGGTAGAGATTAAAAGATGTTGGTGATGGTGTTGTGGTTTCTGTTGTCCCCCCCCCGACACAGGATCAAAGAGCAGGGAGAGTCGAGACGCTTCGCAAAGGAGCAGGGAGAGTGAGACATTGACTTCTACGTATCTCTATTTATGAATAAGCTTGGATCGGTTATAAAAAAAGAGAAGGAGGGTGTTTGGGCTTGTATATCCGGCTCATAACAAAAGAAAATGGGAAGTGGGCTAAAAAAAATAAAAAGGGTATGCTGGGGTTGTGCTTTGGCCGCCGGGTATAGGGTAGAGAGGGGCTTGATGGGCTTAATTTTTGTAATAACCAAATTATACTAGTGAATCCCGGCCCAAAAAATAATTTAACCCGTCTCTTTTTATAAAAACGAAAGTTTTGACTCGGTTTAAGTCTAACACGAATAAAAGGTGAGAAATAATTAAAATAAAATAAATAAATCCTAACGGTTAAAATACATCATTCGTGATTTCTCGGTTTACATAACGGACGAATTTGCTTGTAATACTCGCGAGGGTTTTTAAAATTGTCGATTTTATTAAAAATCGTTTAAGAAAATAAAATGAATAATTAAAAATTTTAAATTTAAATTAAGTAATGACTTTAAATATGGGGTTTTAAATTTAATATATTTTTCACAATTAAAATACAGGATTCGTTGATTTCTCGATCCGTAATGATTGAAGATAAAATATAGAATTTGCGAAAGAATTTAATGACGATTTTAATAAAAACCGACTAAAATAATAAAATGAATTATTTAAAATTTAAGGAATAATTATTAATTCAGAATAAGTAGTGACCTTAAATACGGGGTTTTACATTCTCCCCTCCTTAAGGGAGCGATGTCCCGACGCTCGATTTCTCCTATTCGCTTTACACTTGCTCAAGAAGAGTTGCGGGTAATTGTTTCTGAAGAAATCTTCTCGTTTATAAATAAAAGTACGATTTTTAAACAAAAACATGAGATTTTGACTAATCGTGACTAATACATGAATTTTAACGAACGATGACAAAATTAGCTTTCAAGGTCGCCGGGGGATTTCAAAGATAGAATAACACGGTAAACACTTAAACGGATAAAATGCCTAAAACAACTTAAGATTAACAAGAAACGAGGAATCGCGAATAGCGTGGACCGTAAAACCCAAAAATGTACTTTACTAGAAAATGAGAACAAAGTATGAATTACATACTGACATTAAAATACGGAATGTCACATTAGAAAAACCCGTCCCGAATTTTTATATTGTTTTAGTCACCGATAGTCGATCGAGAGGAAAAGTAAGGGTACTTGTTTCAAATTTTGTTTTAAAACTAGGCTTAGGCACTTTCTAGGTTATGAAAATGTGAAGTTCGTTCGGTTATGAAATTAAAATGTTAAGTCATTCTTAAAATGATGAAAATTTTATTATAAGGATTTATCAAGGGTTTGGTGATTTGAAATCGAAATCCCTAGTAAGAAGAATTTTTAAAACTATGTCATTGAGAGATTAAGGCGGATATGTATCCTTAGTGGGTCAACATTTTTAAGATACTTATTGGGTTTTTTTTGACAAAGAGGGTGTTCAATTGAAAGTAAAATATGTTCAATAATCACTTTGGTGCTTTTGAAAACCTTTGAGATAAAGGTACGTATAAAGGCTTTGTTAAACTCTCGGATTCGCAGTTGCGATTTAGAAAATCTATTTTCCAATTCATTAAGAATCATTTGTTGAAACGAAGTTTAAATCGGTCATTTCATTAAGATGTGATTAAAATGTGATGTATAAAACATGTAACTTGACAGGTAGGGCTTCGTGTCATTTTAAACATTAGTTATAGATTGTACAAAGGAGAATGTTTAGGGTAATATAGTTTTTTTTAAATGTATAAACCATACCGTTAAGAAATAATGTATGAAACACTTTATAATATGCAGGTAAAGTAATTTGCTAGATAAATAAGAAATTTTAAAAAGGTTACAACAAATATTTTATAAAACTCAAGTAAAACAATTTGTAAAACGATAGCAATTTAAATTTCATAAGGTGACATTACATTAACTTATAAAATAGTGAGTGGTTTGCATAAGAGTAGTAAGGAGTGGCTTACAAAGTAATTGGTTACAATAAGATAGGGCTTCAAAGGGTTCAACCGGAATCGTTATGAGGCACCTGGTATCAATGGCGATTAAGAGCATGAAGACAAGAGCTTTAAACGCGACCTAAAGCAATGGTGCGCAAATAGAAAAGGAAAGATAAAATAAAATGACACATAAGTCATATATATATGTATATAAAAGAATAAGGGAATCCATATGTGTGCACATCCCAAGTTATTTGACAAAATGTGCTTTTAGGAAAGTATATTATTAGTTTTCAAATTACACCACTATCGCGAAAAATTTCTATTTTTTTTTTGGAAAGTTCCTATTTTTTGAAAAGTTTCCGATTTTGGATAGCTTAGAAATTTTTGACTTTTAATACCGACTCGTAAAAATGTTCATTTTTCCAACAATATTAGCTCACCATAAGTTTTATCCAATTACTTCACTTCATAAGTTTATCAAGTATATATATATATATGCGACACGAACCCAAAATTACTATTTTTAGACATCACCAAACGCATCCAAACACTGGTTAGTTGTAAAATACTATTCGTTGAAGTTTTACGAGCTCAAACAAACTCAAAACGCTTAAATACCATATTTTAAAGATCCTATCAGCTTTGACCCTTTTAAATCGAAATTTTTCGAAGTTTGACTTTTATTATAAATTTTCTAGATTCTGACCCGTTCAAAACGACCCTCAAAAATACATTTTCACGACTCGGACTGAAAAGAGATTTTATGTAAAACGACATTCCGGGCAACTTTTTAGTTTTAGCCGGAGGCCGAAACTCAACAGAAATGGACGAAAACGCCCTTATATCAGGTCTGATGCAACTTAAATAAAACGAAAAACGCAGATTTTGCTCTAGCTTTTAGACCCGTCATTACTCATTTTTAGACTTGGTCGTCCTCGCGGAAAAGTAAAACGGAACTTTAAACAACTTTTTAGTTTTAACGGAAGGCTGGTTCGGACCAGAAAGGGACCCAAAACGTCACTCGAAAACTGCATCAGCAACTAATAATAAGAATAGTGTTGAATTTATTTTAAACGATTTCTAAACTTCTGATGGCCATAAAAACTTCGTTTTTGAGAGTTACGGGACGAATTTTATATCAAAACGACCGTTTCAACTAGTACTAACATATATTTAAGCCTAACTTTCATAAAAATATATTTACAACATCCTTAAGCCACATTTTAATTTTCTGCACTAAATATATTTTTCGACACACCTCAAAATTTTAACCAAATTCCTCAAAATTCTCAATCACTACACCAATCCTACTCTCCATCATCTAAGTTATTATACCAACACCTCTCAAATGATCACAACTTATATATACACACATGTCTTAGGGATTCCAAACAACGAAAATAAATTATACTAATGACATATAAAAATAGCATAAAAAAATGCTTCAAGAATACCAACAACACGAATAGAAAGTAAAACGGTGCATGGCGTCCTTGACATAGAATTCAATATGCAAGATAGGAAAGTTCTCATTGGCGGTGCGATTCTTCAAAATCAAAAGATATCCAAGGGGAAAAGAAGGACAAAACATTAACGAGTCGCGCTCCCGAAGCAAAGAGGTTCTTATGGAAAAGAATGATAGAAGTTTATACAAGTAAATTTGTATTCCAATCAACCGTCACATTCTAGACGATGAGTCACAAGATGACAATGGCATTCCCGGAGTATAAACGAGGGTTAAAACTCAGGGTAGGAAAGTAAATGACCGGTAGGATAAACAAATTTACACAATATTCGATGTCGTGTAAAACGGTGACATGAAAAGCCAACGAAAAGATTGTGAAAATCCACAATATTATTCAATATGATTTCAAGAATTTATCCAAGATGTTTCTCGTGAATAAGTGGACCCGGTCGAAAAGCAATTCGGATATCTATATGGATAGCTTAAAAGGAGTTAAATAAGGGAAGTAACGCACGCGAGTAGTAAAACGACAATTGTAAAAATCTCATCGGATAAAACACTTATGTAATCCCAAACAATCGTACCGCCAAGGTACGCACAACCGATAAAAGTAAGTCGGGGTAAAATATTCAGTTCGAATCAAACGAGCATGTGTAATTGGTCATTACACACAGGAACGAAATAGCAATAACGCTCAGAAAAGTGAGCATGAGAAATCGGACGCAATACGTGCATCGATAAAAATATGTAAGGTCACTACATATATAAAATTTATGCAATATATGAATAAATGAAATGCATTAAAATGAATATGATAAATTAATATCGATTTATTTAAACATGTAATTAATGGGATAATGATCTATTAAAACATGTAAATAATTGAATTATGGTTAAACATATGATTAATAGAATAATGATTTAGTTAAGCATGTACATAAACATGAAAACTTTAATATAAAGTTTTGATTATCGAAGAATAGCTTGATATGAGTCATAGTATTTATTTAATAAATACGAAACAATAATGTATTCACTATGAAGGAATACTTAAAAGAAAATGGTAATCACTTAGGATGACTTGAGCGGGAACCACGCAGAGTCTTTGAGCGCGAAGATAAGAAAAGAAAGTTATAGTTTAGGTTTTTGAAAAATGACCTAGTTCTCTATAACTTATGGCTCTTGATACCAATCTTTAACACACCCAATTTCATACGCAGCGAAACCAACAATAGGGTGTTAAATAATGGCACAATTACACATAAATTACGCAAGAACGACTCGAAAAGAGACGTTATCAAATATGTTCTATTCCAAAAATAAGATCAGAGTGTAAACATTGTTCCACAAATCTTAACCAAATCAACATACAAGTTTTAGAAACTACCAACATAATTTAAATGTAGTTTGAGGAACGGAACTTAAAAACAGTTTAACAAAATAAATTCGCGCAAGCTCCTCCTCATGCCGCTCCAAGTCTTCAACCCTGATTACCTGAGATAAAACATGCTTAAAAGTCAACAAAATTGTTGAGTGAATTCATAGAGTTTATATGATTAAATGTTAGAACACAAGCATAGTTCATCGAGAGACTTGTTGATCGGACAAGCCATATATTAATTTCTATCTCATTGAGCTCATGACACCGAACCTTGACAATAAAATATATCTTTCATGATATATTAGCCCCACGACTAGGTATTATTGCCTTATACCTAAATTCTCAATACAAATTGTCCGTTGAATGGGTGTTCTCTTAAGGATACATACCCCCGGACAGGGCTTTCAAACCCAATAGATCTATTTACTTGTACAAGCGTTCACCCATCATAGGCAATTAACGGTTCATGAAATTAGGGTCTTTTGGCAATAACTACTCAATGAAATCAATATGTAATCGGGTTCAGCATACTAAAAATAACCTGTGTTCATATTTTCAAAGCAAGCATGTATCTCCCTCACGGGGTTTAATAAAACATTTAAAGTTAGAAAGGCGAGGCTATGAACTCACAGTGAATAGAAGTACCAACCGAGAATTCACGAAAAGAGAAAGAAGCGACGAATCAATCACGACCTATAATAATAATAATTCGCGTTTTAGAAAGCATGCTTAATAACATAAGTATATATGTATAATATGATACATGATTAATTTATATATATAATCTTACATGTATGAAAATTCCATGTCGAGAATCCATGACAACTTAAAAATCTCATAACTTACATTTTTTGAAATTTTGCCAACTTTTCTAGTCACTAGACATCGCCTAATGAAACACCAAATGACTTCATCTCTTGCCCATCCCTTGTTTCTAAGTACCTATGTGTTATATTATCCCACTATAGTCGGCATTAAACTCATTGATAGTCCTAGCTATTTTAAAAAAATGTTGCAATACATAGTGTCTGAATTAGGACCTGCGGAAACCTTGCAAAAGTAAGACAGCAGAAGACCCCCTAAAAAATTCACAAAAATATGTAAAAATTCCAGGAGATCACACATATCATGGGCAATCTCCAGTTTAAATTTTGTAGAAAAATATGAAGTTTTGACCCGCCTGCACAGCACATCACTACAACTGAAATTCTGGGCAGCAAACTCAGTTCTGGCACTTGGGTTTGTAAATGCCTTTTGACCCACTTTTAATCATTGAAATTCGACCAGGCCTAGCTCGTTGGAAAGTAGACTCGACGTAGATGTTCTTAATGTCCTGTAAACCTACCAAGGCTATCGGCATGACCAAGTTACGACATTCTAATGTTGACCCAAAATTCGGATTAAAAATGGGGTATGCATAATTTTGCCGAAACACTTTCCAAACTTCTAACTAGTGTGTAGGATTCGTTATTAGGAGTTAGAAGGCGCGCGAACTAGCGCCGCGAAGCTATGGATATAACCTATCCTAATTCTAGGTCAAAACTCGCTCGATCAAACCACAATTTCGCCAACAACTACCTGAACTTTCTGGTCTAATAGGGTGTTTAACAACACCTTCAATTCATCAATTTCTTGCATCAATAACACCTCTAGCAAGTCTAAACTAGTCTATCAATCACCCTTATTATGCTAAATCATTGAATAGCTCAAAAACACATTATGCTTAAACTAACAAGGATTCCCAACATAAAATTTTATAACATGAAATCATATATATAGTTAATCCAAATAAATTGTAAAGAAATTTACCCACAATGTGCAATGAAATTTATAGATGATCAAAACAAGAACCCCTATGGTGTTCTTGTTCTTGGCCGCGGCAACAATGACCCCAAACACGAAGAACCCTAACTTTCTTGGATACAAAATCTTCAATACTCACCACAATAACACCCTAGAACTCCTTATCTTTCACCATAAATCAATAATCTTGAAGATGAATAATTTTTCTAAAAACTAAGAATCTTGAAAACTTCATGCATGGTTGATTAAAGTTTATGAGAGATAATTAGGATTAATTTATAAAGTTTTTGGGATAATAAGGAGGGCATTTGGTAGAGATTAAAAGATGTTGGTGATGTGGTTTCTGTTGTCGAACAGAGCAAAGGAGCAGGGAGAGTGAGACGTTGAGTTCTATGTATCTTTATTTATGAATAAGCTTGGATCGGTTATAAAAAAAAGAGAAGGAGGGTGTTTGGGCTTGTATATCCGGCTCATAACAAAAGAAAATGGGAAGTGGGCTAAAAAATAAAAAGGGTATGTTGGGGTTGTGCTTGGGCCGCCGGGTATAGCGTAGAGAAGGGCTTGATGGGCTCAATTTTTGTAATAACCAAATTATACTAGTGTATCCCGGCCCAAAAATTAATTTAACCCGTCTCTTTTTATAAAAACGAAAGTTTTGACTCGGTTTAAGTCTAACACGAATAAAAGGTAAAAAATAATTAAAATAATATAAATAAATCCTAACGGTTAAAATACGGCATTCGTGATTTCTCGGTTGAAATAACGGACGAATTAGCTTGTAATACTCGCGAGGGTTTTTAAAATTGTCGATTTTATTAAAAATCGTTTAAGAAAATAAAATGAATAATTAAAAATTTAAAATTAAATTATAACTTTAAATTATGTAATTACTTTAAATACGAGGTTTTAAATTTAATATATTTTTCACAATTAAAATACAGGATTCGTTGATTTCTTGATCCGTAACGATTAAAGATCAAATATAGAATTCGCGAAAGAATTTAATGACGATTTTAATAAAAACCGATTAAAATAATAAAATGAATTATTTAAAATTTAAGGAATAATTATTAATTCAGAATAAGTAGTGACCTTAAATACGGGGTTTTACAGATATTCTCAACAAATAATCTGGTTGATAATGCCACTTAGAACCTAAGAACAAATGGATCTAAGACTTAGCTTGAATTGAATTACCATGCCACACTATTATAATCGAATCTTCATACCACAAACTTCATCTAACCAAGCACATAAAGGACTAGTCTCTCATATTAAACCAAGACACAATTCCAAAAAATAATGCATTCATAAACATAATGATAGTTCTTACAAAAGTATTGCAAAAGCTTAAAGGAATACAAACTAGGAAATGACAAACTTGTGACTTAGAGGGATCCTTCTTCCTTCTTGGCTTTCCTGGAGCTTCTTCCTGACATTCCTGGACTTAGATGGCTTTAGGGAGGAGTGGTAACTATGAGGATTAGGATTTTAGGCTTGGAGAATATTGAGGTGTGTGTTAAAATGAGGCATAGGGGTCTCCTATTTATACTACAATTTTATGTCAGTTCTAGGGCCTAAAGGGGTGTCCAAAGTCAGTTTAGAGGGTCTAGATCCTTCTTGGTTATTCAAGTTTCTTCTAGAGTCAAATGAAAAATGTCGGCTACAAGAGCCGGGCGGCACGGCCTCCTGCCGGGCGGCACACTATTCTGCCAGGCGAAAGACTCTCCAGCCGGGCGGCTGAGAGGTCGCTGGTGGAATCTTTTTGTTAGTTTTTCGTTTAATGCTCTTGATTGAGTTATGCTTGGCCGTGGGCCTTCGTACTTCACCATATCTTCCTTACAACTTGATCTCATGTCTTGGAAGCTTGAGTAATTAGATTTCTTCTTCTTTGAGATGCTACCGCACTTGATCCTGACACGGGATTCTTCGTACTTAAGATAATCTTCGCATGTTCGTCTCTCCTTTTCTTGTTTTCTTGTATTTAGCTGCAATTACACTAAAAAGCATATTTCGACATAATCGACTAATAAAACCATAGGTAACTGATCAAATAACTAATAGAAATGTATGAATAATGCTCCCAAAACATACTCGATTTGAGCGTTATCAAATCCCACCACACTTAAACTTTGTTGCCCTTAAGCAAATCTAGAAAACAATTTCCTCAAATGGGATGCAATTTACCAAGCACAAGTACTTGATAAATCCAAGTGTACACATCAAAGAAACATGCTAACTGTTTTTAATAGAAAACAGTACATGTGTAGAATTTGGTTTACAAAACCAAAGTATACAAACCACCATGTTGCTAGCTACCTCTTTCCACTATCCTATATGAATTTTGAGATAAATGCATTACTATGTCACGACTTAGTACATTGGCTAATTGACACCAATTTTTCTTC
Organism: Tanacetum coccineum; assembly: GCA_026074375.1. Classification (NCBI taxonomy): domain Eukaryota; kingdom Viridiplantae; phylum Streptophyta; class Magnoliopsida; order Asterales; family Asteraceae; genus Tanacetum; species Tanacetum coccineum. The sequence continues at coordinate 41,314 of BQNB010040014.1, forward strand.
TTCTTCCTTCATCTTCATAAGATTTAGCACATTGGCTTTATTTATCATCATTTTTTTATTTCGATCGACATACTAGTAAAGGATTATATGTCCTTAAACATGGAGCTAGCCACTTTCTCGAAAATTCATAAGGATTTCCCACATATCTACCATCAATCCACGTAGCTAGCAACTAACCTGTAGGCTTCAATTATTTAGGTAGAGCTAAACTATGTGTAATATTTTTCTTTTTTTAAAGCAAAGGATGGTATAACTAACAAATAGGACCATGAAAAATGTTGGACTAAGCGAGATGGTTAGCTCAAGGCATTAAAGTGTATCTTGAAAACAAACTGATATTATTCTGATTGGTTTCTTATCATGTGTATACACTTATTACTGGGACACATCTTGTTTTAATTTATGAAAACAGTTAGATTACCATGGCAAACAATTTTTAAGTTAGTTCAAAAATTTAAAAACAACCTTGTTTTCCCTATTCTCCCCCCTACACTTATATTTAGCATTGCCCTCAATGCGGAAAAATGGCGAAAATTGAAATAGGGAAATAAGATAAAAAAAACCAAGTGTCTATGCATGTACGATAATACTTAAGCTGCCAAGTGCGTCATTTCCTGCAAGAATCTGAAATACAAAAGAAATGCAAACAAAAATATATTTTTGAATGTCGCACCCCCACACTTATTGCGGGTGCGGACGTTTTTTTTTCTTTATTTTTTTTAAACTAATAATCTTAAATACACGGGTTGCCTCCCGAAAAGCGCTTGATTTTTGAGTGAGTCGTCAGCGAGACTCAGGTGCTTCTTTCATTTCTTTTCAGGCGATATCCCTTTACTTGGGACATACAAAATATTCTCGATCACTATTCCTTTCCTAGTTTCGTCTAAATCATCCAGCTTGGCTTCGTTACAGGTATTTTCCACTACACTGTAGATGTATAGTTTTTCTGATGCACATGGCATGGTTTCATGGTAGTTGGCTAGAATGGTTCCATGAATGGAATAGCTTTCATTCTTCTGTCCTCACACATGAGGTGAATCTCCTCTATGGTAAGTTTATTTAACTGCTCCTCATCGTGGTAGAGCTTAACACGGTGTCCGTTAACAATGAAGCTTACTCCATGTTTGTCATACAATTCAACATATCCAGATGGATAACCATGTGTTCACTATGAACGGTCCATACCACTTTGATCTAAGCTTTGGGGCTTTGAATTTGTATTTAGAGTTGTACAAGAGAACTTTGTCTCCAGCCTTAAACTCTTTTCTAACTTCGAGTTTCTTATCGTGATAGGCTTTGGTTCGGGCTTTGTAGAGTTTGGAGTTCTCATATGATTGAAGTATCAATTCATCAAGCTCATGCAACTGTAGAAATCATTTTTCTCCTGCAATCTTAATATCAAGATTTTAGCTTCGCAGGGCCCAGTAAGCACGATGTTCGATTTCAAACGGCAAATGGCACGTTTTTCCATAAAGAAGTCGGTATGGAGTGGTACCAATTAGAGTTTTGTCGGCTGTACGAAATGCCCACAAAGCATCATCTAATTTTCTCGACCAAACAGACAGATTGTCCTTAATTGTCTTTTTGAGGATTCTTTTTAACGCTCTATTGGTGTTTTCAACCTGACCACTGGTTTGTGGATGATAAGATGTGGCTATACGATGATGTACTCCATAATTTTTCAAGATTTTCTCCATTTGACGATTAAAAAAGTGAGTTCCTCTGTCGCTAATTAAAGCTTTCAGAATTTCGAAACCAGAGAAAAGCTTTTTCAAAAAAGTGACTACAACTCATGCGTTGTTAGTGGGTAAAGCTTCGGCTTCTGCCCATTTGGACACGTAATCAATTACTACAAGAATGTATTCGAACTTATGGGATTTCAAAAAAGGTCCCATGAAATCAATTCCCCATATGTCGAAAATTTCACTAACATGGATGTTGTTCAAAGGCATCTCGTCTCTTTGTGAAATGCTAATAGAACGTTAGCAGCCGTCACAGTTTTATA
>BQNB010040015.1:1997-47694 GCA_026074375.1 Tanacetum coccineum
CATGTTTCCTGATATGGTTCTAAGTATAGATGATTCCACAACCATGTGGAAGTTGCTATATAAACTCATGGATAGGATACATGGCAAGGAGGTGAAAGTAACATGCTAGTCACAATGGCCATGATTGGTAGACTATCAAATACCAGTTATATAGGATTCCAATACAGCATGGACAACGTTGTGGATCACCTCACAACAACTGGCATCACAACAATACCTGGTGAGCGAAGAAGTGTAGAATAACTTGAAGGAATGAGCTAGAACCTCAAACCTTCTGAACAAACTACGGTACGTGTTCCATCAAGAGTAGCAGTGAATGAAAGGCTTAATAGATCATTAAGCCTCCAGTTTGAAAGATATCGCAGAGCACCCTAACCAGCAAGATACTCAGTTGATCAACATGATCGAGAAATACTGGGTAATGATCACTTAGATGATGATGAAGAACATTTGATAGGAATTTTCTTGCAAGATCCACAAACACAACATATCCTTTGTGATATATGTTTTTGTGAGGATTGCTTAAATGAAGCAAGAACTGGTATGTGCTATTTTACACATACATTTTATCTTATAAAATGGGCCCAAATAACCAAAAACATAATAAAAATGGCAAATATATGCTTGTTTTTGTGTTTGTATATGTGCAGGTACGGATATTAAAGAAATAGACATAATCAAAACAAAAACGGACAAAAACAGACACGAGACGGAAAAAGTGCACAAGAGCCGGAAGTTTCTAGCTAAAGTCAACAATGGTCAACCCTTGGTCAACCCACAAAATGACAAAACCTTCAAAATATCCAAATAACCCTTAATGTGAAATCAAATTTCACCAAAAACCCTTAATCACTAACACCGTTAGTCCTTTTATTATAAGAGACTAACGGTCGTTATCCCTTAATTATAAACCCTTACCATTTCACCAAGCCCATAACTAAACACCGGCCCAACCCTTTTAACCCGAGCCCAAGTCAAACACCCCCATTTCCTCAGTCAATAAATAAAAAAAAGGGGTAAAAAAGAAGCGGGAAAAATCGTTGTTACTGTACAACCTTCGTCCAAACTTTACCCAGCTCAAATTAAACCCAAATTAACCCACGCCCTTTCAATTAATGATGTGTCCAGAAGATTCTAAGTGCCAAGCAATGACTCAGCAAAGGCAAAACGTCATCAACAGCCTTTGATTGGCCAAGTTATATCAAGGGAATGACACGCAAGGCTCAAAAGAAACACACAAAGATGGAAAAATTAAACTGTGATCAATGCAAAAGAAGCACACCACTCCAAAGAAGTGGGATTGCCAACTTGGCAATCCATGTGCTCTCATTCCAATCCAATGGTCACAATTGAGGATCCAATGATTGAAAGAATTAGAGGGCCAAGATCAAGACCAAGGGGGCGTCTTTGAGGACCTAGAAGCTTCTTTCTCCTGCTATAAATTGAAGGCCTCTCTCACTCACAAAAGATATCTAGGAGTAGGAATAGCTTTAGTATAGTTTAGGATAGAATTTAGCTTATGTAATTTTTTCTTTTCAAATCGTTTTAGCTTATTGTTTTCTACTTAATGTAATTTTCCTTAAGCTTGTAACCAGTTCATTTTATCAATAAAAGTTTACTTTTCATATTGTTCAATTGTTACTTAATGCTTTACTTAATTTCAAAACTATTTTGAATAAACTCTCTTTTGTTCACATAAGCTCATTAAGATTTCTAATTCACTCATAAGCTAGCTACACTCTCATTTAAGCTCTTAAAGCTTAAATGAGCTTATTGATATTCAAATTCACCCTTAAAGGTACCTCAGCTTTAATGGAAGGGAAATCAGAAATGAAAGAGTTTCCAGGACTACACCAGCTTATCCTAGGATAAGCTGGAGCTTGTTGAATAGCTCTCAAGAGCATTTAATATCCTTGTTTTAGCAGAGGCTTCTGTAAGCTTTCAATTTCCTTTTTATAGCTTAATTTTGCATTTTTGCTAATTTTTGTTTAAAGGTAGCTTAATATAGTTTAGATCTGCTTAATCATGTTTAATATAGTTGTTTAATGTTTGTTATAGTCAATTGTTAGATTAAATTTCAGTTTGCAACTTATTGTTTTAAATTTGTCATAAAAATCCAAAAATATTAGTTCATACTGTAGGCTTATTGTTCTGGCTTATTTGGTTATTTAAATCTTTTCATTAGGTTGGTTAAAAGCTTATTCATATCTGGTATTTGAACTTTGATCATTAATTCTCATTTTTATAAGCTGAAAATGAATTTGAGGGAAATAAAAAAGTGTTTGGGTCAAGCAGTACTAACTTGAGTTAGTACTGCTTGAAGCCATTTGGCCCTTTGATTTCATTTTAAATCACATATTCAGGTTTATAAGAGTAGGATTTAAGAGCTTAGTTAGGTTTAATCAAGTTTTTATAGTTTTGTATGATGTTAAGTTTGAATCTGGTAGAATAAGTTTAGTTATATATGCATTTTCAGCTCAAGTCTTTTCTAGTCATTGTTATTGCTCTTGTTGATCTTGTTTTAGTTGATTAAAGGTGTAGAAATAAGTCTCTAAGTTCTGCACTCTTGGTTTTAAGTTTTGGTCACTTTGAGTGCAAATTGCATCAGCTTAGAAAATAGACAACAACCCTTTTTTAGCTTAATTATCAGAGGGTAAATTTAGTTTTTAGGTCTTAATTTTGAGAATACAAGTAGATTTTAGGTAATTTTTAATTTGTTTCAGCTTATTTTGTTTTTAAAAGTTCACCTAGTAATCTGATTTTAAGCTTTAAATTAGCATTTTGTCTTTTGAAAAACTAAAAACATACTCAGTACATACTGAGTATGTAAACAGTTTTCAGCTAGCTTTTTCTTAGATCATTTGATTTTCAAAATAGATTTTAATAGTTGTTTCTAGTAGCTTTTAGGTCATAGTTTAAGCTGGTATAAGCTAGGTTTTCATAAGGATCCGTTTGATTGCTTAAAATAAGCTCAAAGATGCCTGGTCAGGCTGTTTGATAAATGATTTTGTAAAAAGTGCTTAATTCTCTTTTTCAGCTTATGACTTGTCATTTTAGCTTAAGTTTAGTCCAAGTAGCTTATTAGGGTAATGTTAGGTTAGTCATAGCTTATTTTATTAAGTTTAAGCTTATTCAAAGCTTATTTTGTTCTTTGAGTTTTTATAAAGTTTAAAAAGAGTTAAAGTGTTATCTGTTTTAAGCTCTTTTCAGCTTATTTAGTGACTTACAAAAAAGTTGTTTTCACAATTATAGCTTATTATAAGCTGTTTTATAATTTTGCTTTTTAGAGTTTTTGCAAAAATAAAAAAAAGGGAAGAGGGGAGTCAGGGGTGAGCACGGCTCGAACCCTGACCTCAACCTTTAAAAATGCCTCAACACACACACTCTGCTACCATAATGTCCTTGGGTCTTTTCTATCATTCTCTTGCACACTTAATTCTTTATATACGTTTTGTTTTCTTATTTTCTTTAAAAAGCCGTAGCATAATTTCAGCTTCTTAGGGCTTAATTTTTTAGCTTATTTTTAGTTCTTATTTTTATAAAATCCAGCACTACATTTTACACTTTTAGTAATTTTATTAGAATTTTTAGGATTTATTTAGTATTTTTAATCATTTAATTTTGTTTAAAACTTAATAAATTCATAAAAAATAGAAAAATAATAAAAAAAATAAAATTCTTTTTTATAAAATTTTCTTTTATTTTTTTTCTTTTATCATATTTTAGGCTTAGGTTTGATTGAAAATTTACTTTGTAGGGGTTAATATTTTGAAATTCACTTTTTAAAGAACGGGGGATTTTGTTTTCGTTCTAGTTTCTTCATTTTAGCTTAAATTACCCTACGGTTTTAGAATTTCCTTAGCATTTCTTAAAAATATTCAATTTGATTCAAAAAAGTTTAAGAATCATTTTGTTGTTAGGTTTAATTTAGATAATTTAGGTTTTAAATGTCGCGTTTTTAATTCCCGTTTACGTTTTAATGCTTACATGTTTAATTGTCATTTCTTGTTTACTTGCTTCCGTGCATTTATCTACTTGTCATTTATATTTAGTAGGATTTAGAAAAACCAATTCAAAAATCTTTTAAACCATTCAAAACGCTGCGATCAGAATTTAGGCACGTATTCTCAATTTCCGCTTCGGCGTGAATCAGACACAGGAGGTTTTTGAGACATAATTTGGTTAAAGTTTGTTTCTCGAACCCGAAGGAAAATACTTACTTATACTATTATTTGATTTAAATATTATTATTATACTTATATATTATATTTATATATAGTGTTTTCGGAATGTTTTGCGTATTAAATTTTTTGGGCGTTGTCGGGGAAGTGTGTTACGTTTATCGTGTTTGCTTGTTGCCGTTCGAAAAAAATTAGTGTTTTGAAGAACCTTCCTCGTGGAGTTATTTTCCGTTTGTGAATATATTTTTAAATATAAAAAATACAAAAATATTTTAATTTCTAATTTCTTTTATTTTAATATTAAAAATAACCATTTGTTAATCGTTGTTACGACTCACCTTTAGATTACGTGCTATAAGGAAAGTTTAAGGCGGGTTTGATCAAAGTCACAAAAGGAGGAGGGTTATTTTTAAATAGCGCCTCGCGGATTACCAACTTCCTCGTTTATTGTAGTATTTTAGAGAGCTAACGTGCACTTTTGATTTTCGGTTACCAAAAATATTTTTTCTACTTTTAATTTATTTTCTCATATAATACATTTTTTTTTAAATCTTAAAAAAATTTTTCTTTATCCTCTTATTCATGTAATTCTCTTTATCTTCTTTATCTCTATTTCATTTATTCTTCGACATTGTCTTAGTATAACCTTTTTTGGCTTGCTCGTATTGTGGAGGTACTGTTTAATGGTGGAAACTAGTTCCGAGCTATAGTGGTGGAGCCGGAAATGTGTTTTGTCACTATGACCAATTCCTCTATTCACTATTAAATGAAAACACCAAACTTCTTCAACCAACATCCACAATACCATATACGAGACATACTCGTTGTGAATTTTGTTGGAGCACTCTCATCCAGGTTACGTTTGTCAAAACAGGGAAACAAACCAGTCTTTTGATCAGAGGTCTTCCTGTTACAATTAAACTTTAGATTTAACAAACCTCTATATATTTTCGAGTCATCATAACAATTCCCTTGTAAAATTGCGGAGGTTCTTCTTGAGAATTTACTGTGACCAACCGTTTTGAAACAAAAATTTCTATGAAGCCTAATCATTCTATAATTCTAATTTTTCCGGTTTTGAACAATATTACCCACGACAATTTCCCGTAATTTATCATCCTCCTCAAACAATGATACGGAAATGTTGCCAAGCCAGAGATGACTTAGTGGGAAACTATACAAGCTTTTTTAATGGAGTATGATCATATACCTCCTGAAGAAAAGAACATGGCTTTATTGCTAGTTGAGGAGTGATTTCTTAAATATTAAGAAGCTTGTAGGAAGAGCAGAATCAAACCTGAAGTTATGCAAGAATTGCTTCTTAAGCTTATGAATGATTTGTAAATTCTTAAGGGAATTCAACCAAAACAGGCAGAGCAGGAGGAGCAGGCAGCTAAAATTTTTCTTCATATGGGAATTTTTCTATGATTGACGATGTGAAAGTGTTGCAAGATAGAGGTAATACTTATTGAAAGACACTCAAAACCTTCCTAGGAAGTTTAGTGTATACCTTTTGAGAATTACAAAGGTTTTATTGGTAGCTTGGGAGGAGATTTTCTGAATTAAAGCATGCTTTTAGGACAAGCAGTATTAAACCAGGGATATTCAAGAATTGATGAGTAAACTCCTTGAAGATGTGCCAAATATTAATGAGGAACTATCTGAATTTATTAATAGTCCAAGTTGGAATCGTCCTACCTTCTATGATGATGATGATGATGAGTATACTGTTTAAATATAGAAAGTCTAAAGCCTTTCACACCAGACTTCCGGAAGAAAGGAGCCGATAACTCTCTAAGTATGGGGGTGCACGTACGAGCATCTTATTAACACTATTTCGGGAAAACAGAAAAGTTAGTGTTGAGAACCTTGTCCCACATCCATGCTGAGTCTAAGGGTATTTCTGTACGATATTTGTGATGTGCCGTTCTTGTGATAATGATCATTTTGATGCTGAATTTGGACTTATTAACTCTTTGCTTAGTCGAGATATGTCGATCACATCTCCTAAGATTGATTTTCTTCCCGAGGAGTTCACCGGTGGAACTCGTTATTTTATTGTTCCAATTTTACCGAGAATTGATGAAGACGATTTTGATGAAGACAATTTTGATGAAGATAAGGAGAAATGATAATGATATTTGTAAACTAAAATCTCAACAAGTGTAAAATTACCAAAATACCCCTAATGCAAGAAAAGTACATAAAAGCTTAAATAAAATTCATTTAAATGCTAGAAATTATGAAAAGACAACATGTGACAATTATGAAATTATGTAAGATCAAAATACTTTATATTATGTAAAAAAACATATTTTATAATTATGTATATTTTATTAAGCCGAATATTAAGTATATTAAATTAATTATACTTTACAATATTAAATTAAAATAAATAAGGATAAATACAAATAAATATTGCAAGTTTTATAATCTGATTATATCTCTTTTGGAAGCCCATAACTCGGCATAATACCCTATTATACTTATCTATGCATTTTTATATTGTTAAATCCAAAAACAAAAATCCCGAAACCCTAAAATCATAAAAGTGGCGGCACAAAATTTCTCCAAGGCAAGAAAGATTTTTCTAGGGTGTTTGGAAGGTCAAATATTGTGGGAAAAATAGTGGGAAGAGTTTAATGGCTTGGTTCGATTAATGGTATTTGTTTTGGCGTAGATTCGAATTAAGCATCCGGGTTCATTAATTCATAAGATCACCAAGATCATCAAAGGTATTTTTGTAACTCTTTTGACATTCATATTAATTCGTAATATGCTTAAGAATAAATTATCATGCATGTTATTTTGTTTTTATAAATTAAAACATGTTCGAACCTAAATTTTTAGCTAATTAGATAATCGGACACAAATATATTTTTAAAAATTGATTTTATATTTTTCTTAGGTTTTTGATATTACATATTTGACTCAGATAAAATGTCTGAAAAATTTAGGATGATTCGAATAATTATTGTGGATTTATTCATTGTTGCCGATTTCGGATTAAAGGAAAAGGGAGAAAGAAAAGTGTTAAATTAAATATAGGGTTAGGGGTTTTGAGAATTTTTACAGGTGCAATAAATGCCTAATTATTAAAAAATAATTTTGTTGTTTTGTGATGGGAAAAATTTAATTAGGCTTTTTTGTGATCTTATTTGTTAGCCGATTGTGATTTTTAAAAAGTATAAGGTCTTATTTGTAATTTTTGATACTATGGGGGTCTGTTTTAGACATGGTTATATATATTTATTATATTCTGTATAAAATAAGTTGGGGGGTATAAAATGTCATATTGATATTATTTTGGATTTAAAATGGTTAATTACATATAATAAGTAATTAGAAATTAATTAATTAAATAGAGGGACTGAAATTGTAAATTCTGAAAAGTGAAAGTTTTGGTTAGTATTTAATATATAAAGTATGAATTTGTCATATTTGAATCTATAAGGCTTGTTTTGTAATTATGGTCAATTAAAGATAATGTTTAATTAATTAATAAACCAAAATGGACTACTAAATATGTAAATTATGTAAAATTAGGGTTTGTCTTGTAAATACAGAAAATGGAAGGTATAATCTAAATTAAAATGTGAACTTGATTATTCTACCTTTTAACCTTCTGAGATGTTGTTTTTGCATATTAAAACCTAAAATATGGAAAGTTGTCATATTTAACCCTAAACTTGAAAGGTCGACATGTTAAGTCCCTAAACTATTCAAAATACTTAATAGAACCTCAAATGAGGAATATTACTAATTTTGGGAAACTTACTAAAAATGGAAAGTTACTAAAAATAGAAAGTTACTAAAAATGGAAAGTTACTAAAAATAGAAAGTTACTAAAATTGAAAAGTTACTAAAAATGGAAAGTTACTAAAAATGGAAAGCATAACTTATTGATGGTTTGTAATTCGAATTCATCATTTCATTTAGGTCGGTCTAGAGGGAGTGATTTTGATATTCCTTGTGTGTTTTCTTGACTTATTGCTTTACTTGGAATAAGTACAGATATTCTGTCCTTATCGTTAAGGTTTCTCATGACATATCCTCTCTATCTTTGATTTCTTATTTGATGTGATCATTGGCTCTGAGCCTTTTATCTGGCTTTTTCCTTATTTTGGATCTGTTAATCATGTTCTATTTGAATCCTGCTTGATTACCTTTGATATTTGAACCTATGATATTTAAAACCTTTGTACATTGATCCTTTGCTATGATCCCTTTGAATGAACTTTGATATGACTTTGCTTTGAACCTTCAGTTTGAGAACAAAGCCACTATTTGTTTCCTAGCCATGAGGTAACATGGCCGTTTTGTCATTGATGCACCTTTTGGCATGACTCAGTGTGAGTGAGTGATTTCTCACGCCGTCCCAATTTGTATTATATGCGCATTTTATTGAAGATTATTTCTTTTGTTTAAGGGTGAGTGATGGATGCATCCTAGATTTGTTTTGTATTCGATGGATTATGACATTATGATATATGTATATTTGGTGACTGATGTTTGGGTGCATTCCACGTCTTTCACATTGGAGCTCGCGACTCCATGGTTACTATGATATGATTTGTTTGGGCTTGGTAATTGGACTTGATTTGATTTTCTGATTCATCTTACCTTACATTTGTATTGACTTTATCGATTTGTCTTAGCGTATATTTTTATCCCGTTGATTCATGTATTGTGATATCTATTGTACCTTGTATCGTATCCTTTGATTTCCGATAATATTTTGCTTTCGATATATATTTATCTGTTTCCTGGGCTTTTGTAAGCTATGCCATACTTTCTTTCATGCACGGCAGGTATCTAAGCTAGGAGATGGGGTTGAATTCGGGATATGAGTGCTGAGTGTGGACTTACCCTGAGATCTTTAGTCTTTGATATATGATTTGTTACTTTGCGAGGACCTTCGTTATTTCGGTTATTTCGTTTGGGATATGTTGTCCTTTGAGAACTTATGTACCATAAGTCATGTTGATTATGTTCCTTTGGTTATTTATTTAAGACTTTCGGCTGTTTATGTTTGTGTTATGAATATGTTGCCTTTGATGTCACACCATATTTTGTTAATATCTTCTACCACTTTTGGGTCAGGGCGTTTACAATTTATGTATCAGAGCTGCAGGTTAATCCATGACGAGGTCTTATGGACATTAGAGTTAGGCTATTGACCTGGTGAGGGATTGGGTAGACATTAGGTCCCTCTGCGTAACTCTCTTCCGTAACCTATCTTTTTTCTTGCTATTATGACTCCTACACCATTAAATTGTACGTGTAATCATTTCAACCCCAATGAGAAACCATATGGCTTATTGGACCATGAATATGTGAAATGCCCTCTCAGTTTGTGATCGTATTCGTCTGCGATTTGCTTTTCTATCCATATGTTCGACTTTGATGTGTTCTTGGCATGGTGGTTGGCTTCTCCATCGAGCTACCATTGACTGCTATGCTAGGACTGTGATCTTTGGTAACGTTCGCCAACCTGAATTTGTTTATCATGGTTCCTCACCGCTTAAGTCCGTTAAGCTCATCTCTGCTATGAAGGCACGTACCTTGATTTCTCATGGGTGCCAAGGTTTTCTGGGCTTCTGTTTATGGACACATTTTTTAGAGGTCCTAATATTGAAAATCTTTCTGTTGGTCGTGAATTCGCCTGATGTTTTTCCCGATGATCTTCCTGGACTTCTACCGGCTAGAGGGATTGAATTTGGCATTGAGTTAATTCCCGGTGCTCGAACTATCTCAAGGCTCCGTATTCGTTAGGGCACCGGTTGGAATTGAAGGAGTTAAAGGAGCGTTACAGGTGATGTTGTAGAATGGGCTTTATTAGACCAGTGTTCACCGTGGGTACACGGGTCTTATTTGTAAGAAGAAGGATGGAGCATGCGCTTGTGTATTGATTACCGCGAACTCAACCGTATTACGATTCGTAACCGCTATCCTCTTCCGCGAATCGACGATTTGTTTGACCAACTGCAAGGGGCTAAATATTTTTCTAAGATTGATCTGCGATCTGGTTATCATCAACTTCGTTCTGTGAGAGAGCAAGATATTTCATGTACTGCTTTTAGTACGCGTTATGGCAACTACGAGTTTTGGTTATGCCTTCGGTTTGACAAAATGCTTCTGTCGTTTGTTTATGGATTTAATGAACGTATTCCCTACGAGTTACCTTGATAAGTTCGTTATTGTTTCATCGCGACATCCTGTTTACTCCAAGTCTGAAGAAGAGCATGTCGCAACATTTACGGATTGTATTAGAGATTCTTAGACAAGAAAGAAGTTGTATGCCGAAGTTTAGAAGTGCGAGTTCTTGGTTACAGCAAGTCGCGTTCCTTTGGTCATATTGTGATCTGCAGACGGCATCATTATGGATCCATCCAAAGGTTTGAAGCTTTCACCAAATGGTTCGAGACTACTACGGTGACAGAGGTGAGAAAGTTTTCTGGGGCTTGCTGGTTATTCGACCGTTTTGTTGAGGGTTTCTTCCCGATTAGTTTTACTCTTAACCAGCTGATGAGAAAGGGTGAGAAGTTTGTGTGGACGGGATGAGCGTCAGGAGAGTTTTGCGGAATTGAACGAAGATTAGTGTTTTGCTATGATATTGACTATCCATCAGGTTCCGGTGGTTTTCAGATATACAGTGATGCATCGAAGAAAGGTTTGGGTTGTGTTTTGATGCAACATGGGAAGGTGATCGCCTATGCTTCAAGGCAGCTGAAGCCTTATGAAGTAAATTATCCAACCCATGATCTTGAGTTAGCTTCTTTTTTTTTTTTTCGTTTTCTTTTGATGCCGTGGTTTTTGATTGAAGAATCTGGAGACACTATCTGTTGATGAAGCTTTGTGTTTTATTTTCAGATCATAAGAGTCTCAAATATTTTTTTACTCAACGAGAATTAACATGAGACAGAGAGAGGGTTGAACTTTGAAGATATGACAATAACATCCAGTACCATTCGGGGCAAGGCTAATGTGGTTGCCGACTCAGCATTAGTCGAAAATCTAGGTTTGATAGCTTGTTTTGATTCCATGTCCTTCGTGCTGATTTAGGAGTGTTTGAGATGTTGAGCTTGTGTACGTGGTTATGGTGGCTTTTGGGCGAGTATGAGTGATAGAGTCTGACCTCTTCTACAGATCAATGAAGCTCAAAGGGCACGACTCGGTGAGTTGTGGGTATTGTGAGGAAGGTTGAAGACGGATAACATACTGAGTTCAGTGTTGATGATGGACGTGTTGAGTGGTTTGAAGATAGGCTATGTGTTCCTAATAATCAGGCACTTCGCACGAGTAGGTTATGACGGGAAGCTCGATAGTTCTCCATTTACTATTCATCCAGGGTTCAACCAAATGTACAGAGATTTGAAATGTACTTTTGTGAACGGCATGAAGCAAGATGTGGCTAAGTTTTGTTATCAAATGTATGACTTGTCAGCAGGTCAAAATTGAACATCAGTGGGCTAGTGGTTTTTACAGCCGTTGTATTCTGTGTGGAAATGGCGTGAGTTTCCTATGGGATTGTTACTGGTTTTTGCCTATCTACTCAGAAAAGACATGATGCGATTTGGGTGGTTGTTGATCGGCTAAACAAGTCTGTCATTTTATACCCATTCGGAAGAACTGATGGGATTAAGTATGTGGGCGGGTGATTTTTTGACAGGAAATCGTTTAGACTGCATGGTACAGCGACTTCTATTATGTCCGAACAGAGATTCCGAAGTTTTTACGTCTCGTTTTTGGAAAGGGATTACAGAAGCTTGGGGAACTCGTCTTCTTTAAGTTCAGTACAACATTTCATCCTCAAACCGTTTGTCAGTCAGAGAGGACCATTCAGACTTTGGATGATATGTTGAGGGCTTGTGCTTTGGAATGGACAGGTAGTTGGGATGAATATTTGTGCTTGGTGGGTTATGCCTATAAATAATAGTTGCTGCTAGCATCAAGGGCAGCACCTTTCGAGCTTTTGTATGGTAGAAATGTACGAGCACCTAATTTGTTGGGATGAAGTTGGTGAGCGTTTGATTGAAGGTTCGAGAGCTTCATCGAGTTACTAATGAGAAAGTGGCTGTTGCTAGGAGAAGAAAGTGAAAGAGGCTAGATCGCGACAGATGGAGTTATGCTGCATAAGCATCGACGTGACTTTAGAGTTTCAAGTTGGAGATAGTGATTTCTGATGGTCTCGCCATTCAGAGGAGTTAAACGTTTTGGGAATCAGGGCAAGCATACAGTCCTCGAATTTCATCGGTCCGTTTGAGATTTTGGAACGTTTTGGGGGGATTTCGTATCGTCTGGCGCTTCCTCCGTAGTTATGCACGTTCACGATGTCTTTCAATGTATCTCTTTTGAGGGGAATAACATTAATCATCCAATTGGCATGTCGCATCTTATCCTTTTGATCAGGATTCAGCATGATCTGTCTTTGTACGAGAACCTGCAATCCATTTCTAGATCGTTTGAAGAGGGAGTCATGAGAAACAAGTTAAAAGTTATTCCTTTGTGTAGAAGATTCTTCTGGAAGAATCACCCAGAGCGTGAGGTTTAACCTGGGGAGACCGAAGAGTCTATGCGCAGCTAGTTATCCTCATTTCTTTGTCTAGTTCGGTATGTTTTCGTTTTCGTTCTCGTGGTCGTTTTTCATTCCAGTTCATTTTCAATTTCCGAGGACGAACTTTTTTTTAAGAGGGGAAGAAGTTGTAAAACCTAAAAATCTCTACAAGTGTAAAATTACCAAAATACCCCTATGCAAGGAAATTCCATATAAAGATTAATAAAAGTCATTTAAATGCTAGTAAGAAATTATGAAAATGAACATGTGACATTATGAAAATTATGTAAGATTAAATACTTTATATTATGTAAATTTTTTTAATAATTTGTTTAATTATTATGCCGAAATTAAGTATATTAAATTAATTATACTTTACAAATTAAATAAAATAAATTAGGATAAATACAAAATAATATTGCAAGTTTTATAATCTGATTATATCTCTTTGGATGCCATAACTCGGCATTATACCCTATTATACTTATCTATGCATCTTTTATATTTTGTTAAATCCAAAAACAAATCGAAAACCTAATATTCGAAAGAGGCGGCACAAAAATATTTTCCAGAGGCCTGCACGATTTTTTTAGGGTGTTTGGAAGGATCAAATATTGTGGGAAAAATAGTGGGAAAGATTGTTTAAGGCTTGGTTGTATTATGGTATTTGTTATGGGTTGAAATTAAGCATACGGGGAGGTTCAATTAATTCATAAAATCACTAGGATCATCAAAGGTTATTTTTTGTACCGCATTT
The DNA here is from genome assembly GCA_026074375.1 of Tanacetum coccineum. Taxonomy (NCBI): domain Eukaryota; kingdom Viridiplantae; phylum Streptophyta; class Magnoliopsida; order Asterales; family Asteraceae; genus Tanacetum; species Tanacetum coccineum. The sequence goes on from BQNB010040015.1 coordinate 15,493, forward strand.
TCTTCATATTAATTCGTACTATGCTTAAGATAAATTATCATGCATGTTATTTTGATTTTATAAATTAAAACATGTTCGAAACCCTAATTTTTAGCTAATTTTTAGCTAATTATTATATTTTTCTAAGGTTGTTTATATCATATATGACTCAGATAAATTGTTGGAAAAATTTAGGATGAATTCGAATAATTATTTTGGATTTTTCCATTGTTTGCCGATTTCGAATTAATGGAAATAGGGAAAGAAAAGATGTTAAATAAATTTAGGGTTAGGGGTTTTTGTTAATTTTTTACGGTGCTATAAATGCTAATATGAAACTTATTGTGTTTGTGATTGAGAAAAATTTTATTAGGCTTTTAGTGATTTATTTGGTAGCTCCGATTGTGATTTTAAAAGTTATAAGGGACTTTTTGTAATTTTTTGAAACTATGAGGGTCTGTTTTAGAACATGTTATTATATTTATTATATTCTGTTACTAAATAAGTGGGGGGGTATAAAATGTTCATATTGATATTATTTTGGTTAAATATGGTTAATTACATATAGATAAGTAATTAGAAATTAATTAATTAAAATAGAGGGACTGAAAATTGTAAAATTCTGAAAAATATAAGGTTTGGTTGTATTTAATGTTATAAGGTATTGATTTTGTCATAATTGAATCTATAAGGGCTTGTTTGGATTTATGGATAATTAAAGATAATCGATTAATTAATTAATAAACCAAAAAGGGAACTAAATATGTCATTTATGTAATAAATTAAGGGTTTGACTTGTTATATCACAGTAATTGGAAGGTATAATCTGATAAAATGTGAAACTTGATATTGACCCTTTTTTTAGCCGTGGATGATTGTTTGATTTTGCATATTAAACCATAAAATATGGAATGTTGTAATAAATTTAATCCCTAAACTTGTATAAGGTGATATGTTAAGTCCCTAAACTATTCAAACTACTTAATAGAATCTCAATGTATGAATATTAATTATTTTAAACACTTACTAAAAATTGGAAGTTACTAAAAATTAGAAATGTTACTAAAAATGGAAAGTTACTAAAATAGAAAGGTACTAAAATAAAAAGTTTCTATAAATAGAAAGTTGCTAAAAATAGAAAGTTACTAAAAATGAAAATGTAACTTAAATGATATGGTTTTGTTAATTCGAATTCATCATTTCTTTAGGTCCGGTCAAGAGAGGAGTGATTTTGATTTTCTGTGGTGTTTCTTTTTGATTATTGCTTTTGATTCGGGAATAAGGTACTAGATTTTCTGACCTTATCGTTAAGGTTTCTCTATGACATCTTCCTATATATCTTTGACTTTCTTATGTGGTTTGCTACATTTGCTCCGCAGCCTTTTATCTTGGCGGTCTTATATGATCTGGTTATCATGTTCTATTTGAATCCTGTATGCTACCTTTGATATTTTGAAACTTTGATATTTGAACCTTTGACATTGACACTTTGCTATGTCCTTTGAAATGAACTTGATATGACTTTGCTTTGAACCCTTCTGTTTGAGAAACTAAGCCACTATTTGTTTCTATCCATAAAGGTAACATGGCCGTGTCATTCGATGCACCTTTGGCTTTGATCATGTGTGAGTGAGTGATTTCTACGCCGTTCCATTTGATTTATATGCGCATTTATGAAGTTATTATTTGTTTAAGGGGCGTTTGAATGCGTCCCTAGATTTGTTTTGTATTCGGTGGATTATGTCATTATGATATATGTATATTTGGTGACTAATGTTTGGGTGCATTCCAGTTCTTTCACAATTTGGTGCTCGCGACTCCATGGTTACTTTGATATTGATTTGGATTTTGGCTTGGTATATTGGACTTGATTTGATTTTATGATTTCATCTACCCTTACAATATGATATTGACTTCTGATTTGTTTACCCTTTTATATTGATATCCGTTGATCATGTATTGTGATATCCTTTGTACCTTTGTAATCGTATCCTTTGATTTGTGTTATCTTTTTGCTTTCGATTATATATATTTGTTCAATGGGCTGTGTAGCTCAACAGCACTTTCTTTTCCTGCGGCAGGTTCTAAGCTAGGAGCTGGGGTTGTTTCGGGATATGGAGTGATGTCCTTTTTTGTTCCTAATTAGTGTGGACTTACCCTAGAGATCTTTAGTTTTGATATATGATTGTTACTTTCGAGACTTTACGTTATTTAGGTTATTTCGTGTGGATATGTTTGCCTTTGAGAACTTATTGTTCCATAAGCCATGTTGACTTATTTTACTTTGGTTATTTATTTAAGACTTCCTCGCTGTTTATGCTTTTGTGTTATGATTTTGTATGCCTTTGATGTCACACCATATTTGTAATTCTTCTACCCCTTTTGGGTCGGGGCGTTTCAATATTTTTCAAATCTGAGGACGTGTTTCTTCATGGGAAATTATTAATGTCAATCTTCTCATTCATAAAGATCGATGGTTGGATCTTAATCTTCTTTCCTTTACTTTGTGCTCGAAAATCCACTAATTTCTACCTATTCACGTTGTGGATAGTGACGTTATTATATGTGGAGGTTGATACATTTTTGTTTCGGATGACTCGATACCTCCGGGTATTAAGTGTGATTTAGCTCAGAGAGTGATATTATTTTTGACGACTTACTTAACAATGATCCTATTCGCGAAAGTATGAAGTGTTTTACCTTCGACATTGAGCACGATGCGCCCGTGATAAAAATTTTGATGAGCTTATGAAGATGAATGTTTTGGACCCAAGGGGAGGTGAGTATTGATGTTTCTCCAAAATTGTTAAAGATGACGATTCCTTCCACATTTTATCATTCGAAACTTTTCTGCTGTATCTCATCATACCTCGTGGATTCTCCTTTACATTTCTCTTCACAGGAGTGAAGACACCTTTTTTGACCCGGCTTCTCACACTTTGACCGGTGGCATCTCATCGGGATGGAACTTTCATGTGCTTTAATGTTTATCCAAACATTAATGAAATCCCGATTGAGATTTTCTTTTCCATTTGCTCCCCCACGGACAACTTAATTCGGGGTCGAGTCAAGCTCATAACTCGGTTAACAAAAACAAACATTTCTATCTTCTTATCTATTTTCTAACATTTGATGTGAGGAGGCTCGCCTTTTCTTTCTCGTGTTTCGTGTTTTGTTTGTGATTTTTGTCCAGGATTACCCGGATTTTGAAGGGATCTCGGTGCTCTATGGTTTGTCCATTCATTACATTTCGAGCTTATATCCTCAGCTTCATTTTAGGAGATCAATATTCAAATTTAAAGACTAACGTTTTTCATTTGGCATACTTATATAAACGGCTCTTTAGATTTGTTTAAGAGTGACCCTTTTTTATCAAGATTATGCTTGAAATTAGTTATGGGGGTATCAATTTCATCATTGTGGACAATGTGTTAGTTTTAGTATGGAGGGAATCTATCGTTTTGATGCTATACCTGCAGCCTGTTGTTTCACGTTAACCTATTTTTTCCACGAAAAATATATGATTTGTATGAAAAATAGCAAAATTTAAAAAATTTTGCATGATAAAGTGAAAAAAATGTTAAATGTTGGAATAAAGTGATGAAATAAGTGTTGTAATATAAATAAAGGTGAGAACAAGAAATAAATTTTGATCCGACCGGTTTTGTACCTTAGCTTTTTCCTTAACATATTTAAATCGAGTTTGTTGCTAGTCTTATGTAGGCTTATCCATTATGCCGAAACTAGATTTATTAGAGTAAGATTGTTGTCTGTCTAAGTGACTTGTTAAAGTGTAATAATGCCGATCTTATTCGCTAGGCTATAAGATTTCGCGAGTCTCTTTCTTAGAGATTTTTAATTGCGAAGAACGAGAAATGATAGAGTTAATTATAAGTCATGATATTAAACGTAGAATAGTTGGATTTCTTTAAGGCTTATAATTATTAATTATGGCTTTTTCTCCCATTAGCTTGTTTCACTTATATGCATAAATGTTTAATAAATAAGGTTGTCGGTTTCCACTTATTTTTTTAGTAATTCCCTTTGACTTTGGAAGTCGATGATTCGTAATTTTGGCTTATTTATATGAATCACCATGTTTATCTCTTTACTTTACATAAGTGCCTTAGGGGGTATTTGGTATGAGTAGATTTAATCTATTTTATTACTTTTTGCCTTAAAGAGCCGTAGGGATTTATGGCAAAAGTAATATAATCATGAAATTATTTGCCTACCTTTTAAGAGCCTTAGGGTTATAGGTACTTATTAAAATAGTTGCCTCCTTAAAGAGCCTAAGGGTATATGGTGTAAATAATATTACTTGATTTATGTCTTAAAGAGCCTTAGGGTATATGACATGAATTAAGGCAAAAGCAACAAAAGCCAAATTTCATTCACTTCATCGGTTTTTCAAGGATAAGGGTGGAAGCTAACTTTTTTTTCCAAACCGGCCCCCTAGCTTTATTTTTGGATTAATAAATATCAAAACAAGTCTTAAAGAGCCTTCGGGTATATGACTTAAGTAAAATCTTGAGATACAAAATTAGGATTTGCGGGAGGAAAAGTAAGTATACAATTAGTATTTATGAGTTGGTTAGTTTCTTCGAATTCGTATTTTCAATGATCTTGTTTTTAAGCTTAGTATGGAAAGTAAAGTTGGGGGACGATGAATTTATTTTAATATGGTCCATGATCCTAGGTAATTATCAAGAATATTGAAAGCCAATAATAAGATAGTGTTGAAGTATGGAAAGTAATGAAAATGAAAAAAAAAAGAAAAATGTGAAAAGGAAAAAAGGGCGTTATTTTTGAAAACGACGGAGGTTATGTGGTCAGCCAAAGCTAGAAAAAGCTACAACAGAAATAGGTCCGGAATTTTTCATCCACTCTATATGACTAAATTAGGCATTACTCTATTATTTACACCAAAAAAATGATTAGAAACAAGAACATAAAAAATTATCGCCGTTAGAGATTTCTTATCACATATTAGATGAGAACTTTTGCTACTTTTTGAGGTGATTAGTTTGGGGGGATTGGAATTTTTAGTTTAAAACGAGTATTTATTACATTGCGTGAGGACACAGCAATACCTTAGTATGGGGGAATTGGGTATGTGCTATTTTACACATACCTTTTACCTTGAAAAACGAATCAAAAAGACCAAAAACATAATAAAAATGGCAAATATATGCTTGTTTTTGTGTTTGTATTTGTGCAGCGTAGGATATTAAAGAATTGGAATATTAAACAAAAACGGACAAAACGTACACGAGATGGAAAAAGTGCACAATGAGCCAAAGGTTCTAGCTAAGTCACAATGGTCAACCCTTGGTCAACCTACAAAAGGATACAAAACCTTCATCATATCAATAACCCTTTATGTTAAATCAAATTTCACCAATAAACCCTTATTCACTAAACAGTTAGTCTTTTTATTATAGAGAGTAACGGTTCGTTATCCCTTAATTATAAACCCTTACCATTTCACCAAGCCCATAACTAAACACCGGCCCAACCCTTTTAACCCGAGCCCAAGTCAAACACCCCCATTTCCTCAGTCAATAAATAAAAAAAAGGGTAAAAAAGAAGCGGGAAAAATCATTGTTACTGTACAACCTTCGTCCCAACTTTACCCAGCTCAAATTAAACCCAAATTAACCCACGCCTTTTCAATAAAATGATTTGTGGCCAAAAGATTCTAAGTGTCTAGCAATGCCTTCAGCAAAGCAAAACGTCATCAACAGCCTCTGAATGGGCCTATTGTTTTATCAGGGGAATGACACGCGTGGCTCAAAAGAAAACACACAAAGAAGGAAATTACACTGTAATCAATGTAAAAGAAGCACACCACTCCAAAGAAGTGGGATTGCCAGCTTGGCAATTCGTGTGCTCTCATTCCAATCCAATGGTCACAATTGAGGATCCAATGATTGAAAGAATTTGATGGCCAAGATCAAGACCAATGGGAGCGTCTTTGAGGACCTAGAAGCTTCTTTCTCCTGCTATAAATTGAAGGCCTTTCTCACTCACAAAAGATATCTAGGAGTAGGAGTTGCTTTAGTATAGTTTAGGATAGAATTTAGCTTATGTAATTTTTCTTTTCAAATCGTTTTAGCTTATTGTTTTCTACTTAATTTAATTTTCCTTAAGCTTGTAACCAGTTCATTTTAGTAATAAAAGTTTACTTTTTATATTGTTCATTTTGTTACTTATATGCTTTACTTATTTCAAAAAAACTATTTTTGGAATAAACTCTCTTTGGTTCATATAAGATATTAAGATTTCTAATTCACTCATAGCTAGCTACACTCTCATTTAAGCTCTTAAAGCTTAAATGAGCTTATGATATATCAAATTCACCTTAAAGGTTTACCTCAGCTTCTTTTAATGGAAGGGAAATCAGAATGAAGATGTTTCCAGGACCACACCAGCTTATCCTAGGGAAAGCTGGAGCTTGTTGAATAGCTCTCAAGAGCATTTAATAGCCTTGTTTTAGCAGAGGCTTCTGTAAGCTTTCAATTTCCTTTTTATAGCTTAATTTGCAATTTTGGCTAATTTTTTGGTTAAAGTGAGCTGAATATAGTTTAGATCTGCTCTAATACAGGTTTAATATAGTTGTTTAATGTTTGTTATAGTCAATTGTTAGATTAAATTTCAGTTTGCAACTTATTGTTTCAAATCTGTCATAAAAATCCAAAAATATTAGTTCATACTGTAGGCTTATTGTTCTGGCTTATTTGGTTATCTAAATCTTTTCATTAGGTTGGTTAAAAGCTTATTGATATCTGGTATTTGAACTTTGATTTTTTATTCATTTTTATAGCTCGAACTGGAATTTGAGGGAAAATAAAGAAATATTTGGGAAGAGTACTAACTTGTGTTAGTACTGCTTGAAAGCCATATTGCCCTTTGATTTCATTTTAAATACATATTCATGTTTATAGAGTAGGATTTAAGAGCTTAGGTTAGGTTTAATCAAGTTTTTTAAGGTGTTGTATGATGTTTTAGTTTGAATTTGGTAGAATTAGTTTAGATTATTAGATGCTATTTTCTGCTCAAGTCTTTTATAGTCTTTGTTTTTGCTCTTGTGTTGATCTTGTTTAGTTGATTAAAAGGTGTAGATAGAAATAAGTTCTATAAGTTCTTGAAACTCTTGTTTTATGTTTGGTCACTTTGGAGTGAATTGCATCAGCTTAGAAAATAGACAACATACCCTTTTTTAGCTTAATTATAGCGGCGTAACTTTAGTTGTTAGGTCTTTATTATGAGAATACATGTCGATGTTAGGTAATTTTTAATTTGTTAGCTTATTTGTTTTAAAAGTTCACTAGTTCTGATTTTAGATATTTAATCATTAGAATTTTGTCTTTTGAATAACTAAAAACATACTCCGTATAATACTGAGTATTGTTAAACAGTTTTCAAGCTTAGCTTTTTCTTAGATCATTTGATTTTCAAATAGATTTTAATAGTTGTTTCTAAGTGTTTTATGGTCATTAGTTTAAGCTGGTATAAGCTTGGTTTTCATAGGATCCGTTTGTATTGCTTAAAATAAGCTCTAAAGATGCCTGGTCAGGCATGTTTGATTATATGATTTTGTATATAAGTGCTAATTCTCTTTTTCAGCTTATGGCTTGTCATTTTAGCTTAAGTTTAGTTCAAGTAGCTTATTAGGGTAATGTTAGGTTAGTCATAGCTTATTTTATTAAGTTTAAGCTTATTCTAAGCTTATTTTGTTCTTTGAGTTTTTATAAAGTTTAAAAAGAGTTAAAGTGTTATCTGTTTTAAGCTCTATTCAGCTTATTTAGTGACTTACAAAAAGTTATGTTTTACAATTATAGCTTATTATAAGTGTTTATAAGTTGTTTTTTAGAGTTTTTGCAAAAATAAAAAAAGGGGAAGAGGGGAAGTCAGGGGTGAGCAAGGCTCGAAGCCCTGACCTCAACCCTCCTCAACCTTTATAAACACACCAACACAACACTCACTAAACCACTGCGCCCTTGGGACTTTTACGGTCTAAAGTGCATTTTTGATTCTTTTACCCCTTTTTGAGTTTAAGAGATTAATAAGCACTTCCGAGTGTCTATTAAGCTTTTTTCCCGGATTATTTTAGTTAGCTTTTATGGTTTTTTTCATTTTTCCTGCATTCTAGTTATTATTAGCTACTTTTATAAATTTTCTAGGATTTTTAGCTTAAAGTTTTGTAATTTTCGTGAATTAATTTAGTTTAAAACTTTAAAAATCATAAAAAATAGAAAAATAATCAAAAAAATAAATTTCTTTTTTATAAAATTTTCTTTTATCATATTTTAGGCTTAGGATTTAAATTTACTTTCGTAGGGTTAATATTTTGAAATTTCACTTTTTAAAGAACGGGATTTCGTTCCCATTCTCGTTTTCTTCATTTTTAGCTTAGATTACCCTCGGTTTAGAATTTCCTTAGCATTTTCTTTTAAAATAGTCAATTAGGATTAGAAAAAGTTTAAGAAAATCATTTTAGGTTTAATTTTAGATAATTTAGGATTTAAATGTCGCGTTTTTAATTTTTTTCCCCGTTTACGTTTTATTGTTACATGTTTAATTGTCATTCTTGTTTACTTGCTTCCGTGCACTTAATCTAACTTGTCATTTCTATATTTAGCTTGGATTCAGAAAACCATTCAAAAATCTTTGAAACTATTCAAAACGCGCGATCACGAACTTAGCTGATTCTTAATTCACGCTTCGTCGAGGAAAAACGACCCGAGAGGTTTTTGAGACAACTTTGGTTAAAAGTTTGTTTCTCGAACACGACGGAAAATACTTACTATACTATTATTTGATATAATCCTTATATATTTATATATTATATTATATATATATATAGTGTGTTCGGACTGCGTATCATTTCTTCCTGTAAGTATTTCAGTAATTGGAAATGTTGAAGTTGATAGGTAGTTGTCTTCATTTTGGTATTCACACCTCTAATGTTGGTTGCGAATTTGTGAGGCTTTTTTCTTTGATCTTTCTTTTAGGCAATGTCTGCATATGGGTTTGAGATTGTTCATACATTGATTGTTGGTATAAAACCTAATGCACGTTGCGCGCAGAGACCCACTTCGAAGATAGGAGATATCATAGGTACGTGCAATCTATGTGTTTTAATCAATGATCATATTAAGTCATTTAGAGTATTTTCACATTCCAAAGATCTAACCAACAAAATACTCTCCCTCCACAAAAATGCACAGTAGCGTGTAGATACCTAATATAACAAGTTCACAAGAATGGTTTCTCTCATACTATATGGATCAGATGCGACTTAGCTACTTAAGATGTTGACCACAACAACAAAAGTCAAAAGCAATTAAATCGATTAATGCTTATTTTTTTGATAACACAGATTTGCTGATAGCTTCAGAAGAAAATTTCCTGAGCTGGTAGGATTCTTATGGAATATTCTTTTGCTCCCAACATGGATTATCGGGTATAATTCATTCACAATGATCCGTCTGTTTCCACTTAACTAGGAACTCGATGCGTTAAAACGGAAGCCTGGAAACAAATTGGACAAAAAAGTTTATGCATTGTCACGGTATAACTCATGTAAGTTTTCTGTTGGTGAAATTGTAAAGAGATTAAATCCAAAAAAGTCCATATTTAATGAATATGAAAACTAAATAATGCTTTGTATTTCAGGTTATTCGCGATGTAGAAAAAGCAAAAGATCTGAAAAAGGCCACATTACGATAGGTTAGGGCACTTCTTTCACTTCCAAGTTAATACCGTTTTCCTTTTATTATAATGCAATTAGTTCGAATTTTAGAATTATAGCACGAGACATTATAGGACTTATTTTTGATGAATAACTAACATTAGCGGTCATTTACTAAGGGTTTTTATGTCGTGTTGTTACTAGGTGATTGGAATCGATCTTTTTTCCCAATCTTTACTGCCTGCAATTGTGGAACTGGCTGAAGACAAAAATTGGAGGGTTCGATTGGCTATAATAGAATCGTACCTTTATTGGCAAGTGAGTTTGGTGTTGGGTTCTTTTATGATAAACTTGGTTCCCTCTACATGCAATTGTTACAGGACAAGGTATGCACTTCCTTAATATACTAAATAAATACAAAACACTAATAGACGCTTCAGGTTGTAGCAGTAGCTTCTCTGTTGGAGGAGACCTGCATATATACCCTATTACCTCATATGCCTCAACGTGTATATGATTCATCAATGTATGTATGTGTGCATGCGTGTGTGTGATTTTAGAGGGTGTTTGAGGTAGCATATAAGTACATATATTGTTATCGTGTTTTCTTAACACAGGTAAACAGTTTGGAATTTTATTAGAAAAAATAAGCACTTAAAAGTAGTTCTGATAATAAACTTTTTTTGCGCATACTTGGTTCCCTTAGATTTGACTTTTGAAAACATGGAAGAAATTGCATCGTTAACTTCCACATTAATTGACAATGAAATTACGATTTATATTCGTCGATAGCAAGTCTTATATTAGGATATGACACTATGTAAGATAACCTTCTTTCTAAGTATATCATGAGAAGTCATTTTCGCATTCTTTCATGAAAGTGTTTGAAAAAAGTGTTATTCCATCGTTCCAGGGCTTTATTGCCTAAGTAGTTCGGTGTAAATATATAAAGTAACATTATTTTAAATTATATAAGTTGTGGTTAATTGTTATTACTTCAATTATTATTGCCAATACTAAAAAAGGTTATTAAGTGACTCTTTACCTTAATAATGGTATATTTGTTTTTGCGTAGGGAGGGTGTAGAGGCTTCTACTCCAAAAATACCAACACTTTGACACCGAAGGCCGCGAGTGACATCCACAAACATGGTGTTATAATTATCGGTACTTCTCGAAGGGGTCACGACAACCCAAATATAGTTGACAGTATTAAGGATCATCGTATCAATCAGGTGTGTGGTGTGTTAGATACATAGCACTGTGTTTTTTAGGCCACATTCATGTATTAAACTCATGAGAATATACTAAACTGGGCTGGAATCCCAACAACAATTGATAATGACGTTCCGGCACGTGTACTGAATTTTTTATATTACGGCAACAATATCTCAATTACATTACAAATCTGTCTCATGCATTAGAATAGTAAGTTTTTATAGTCTGGGAACTGGGGTTATTACCTGCATTTAAGAGTTCTTTATTTTGTGATTTTGGTGGATATTCATTGTGTTAAACGAGTCAAAATGACACTCAAAGTGTTCAGATGCTTAGTTTATCCAATCTCTATGGCAAACCATTTAGGAACATCAGATTCTTAATAATGGTCAAGTTAAATATGACTTTTTACCCGTGGGCTAAAAAATTGGTTAAGTGAGCTCTCTTTTCGGATAGATTGACCTGTTACTTACGATGATACATACAGTCATACACTCGTACAAACACAATTTTGGTATGAATCCTTAGATTTGACTTTAGAATACATGGAAGAGATTGCATCGGTAATGTTTCCACATGATTTGACAATGAAATTGCGATTTGTCTTCGACAATAGCAAGCCTTATATTAGGATATGACACTAAGTCAGATAACCTTCTATCTAAGTATATCTTGAGAAGTCATTTTTTCATTCTATCATTCAAGTGTTTGAAAAAAAACGTTAAGCGAAATTCCAGCGTCCCCGGGCTTTATTGCCTAAGTAGTTCGGTGTAAATATATAAAGTAACATTATACACACATTTTTATACATGATTTCATACACATATTTATATACACATGCTTTTATAAACATTTTTATACACATGTTTTAATACACACAGTTTTATACACGTTTTTATACACACATTTTTATACATGTTTTTATACACACATTATTATACACATTTTCATACACATATTTTTATACACACATTTGTATACACACACTTTAATACATAATTTTATACACACGTTTTTATACACATATTTTTTTACATTTTTATACACACACTTTTATACCGTGTGTGTTACAACCGCACATACAAAAACGTGTGCATTAAAACATGTATACAAATGTGTGTATAAAAACGTGTATAAAAATGTGTGTATAGAAACGTGTGTATTAGAACATGTGTATAAAAACGTGTATAAAAAAGTGTGTATAAAAATGTGTGTATAAAACTGTGTATAAAAATGTGTATAAAAACGTGTGTATAAAAACGTGTATATAAAAATGTGTGTATAAATATGTGTGTATAAAAACGTGTATAAAATGTGTGTATAAAACCTTGAATAAAAATGTGTGTATCAAAACGTATATAAAAGCGTGTGTATAAAAACGTGCGTATAAAAACATGTGTATGAAAACGTGTATAAAAATGTGTGTATAAAAGCGTGTATAAAAATGTGTATAAAAGAGTGTATAAAAAAGGTTGTAAAAAACTTTACTTTTGCAACCCATTTTATTTAAAAATTTTTTTTTTATTTTTTTTTTTTTTTTTTTTTATTATTCTCCATAAAACATGACATTCAATACATAACAATAAACATGAACATTTTTCACCAGCATCATCAATCTTATACTTGTATATATCGCATTAAAACCTTGTAATATCAGAATATACAGAAACATGCAATATGTACAAGCTCAGGACTTCTATTTCAATTATGATTACTTACGCTGTTGAGACGGCCGAGTCAGCAGCCACAGTTCCAGATGTGGGGACAGTCCCACCTTCAGTTAGAGGCCTGAAAAAGTAACAAGGGTTCACAACCACAAGTGAGTAATTGGCAACTCTTTAAAAAGTGCCCTAATCATATATTCATTTCACACATAATACCCCATTCCGGATCTCACTAAAAATTGAGTACTTATAATAATTAATTACCTATACTCAACTACAATAAATAATTAATTTGAAGTAAAATGATAAAAAATTCAAAGGGACAGTCCCACTTTCATTTAAAAGCCTGAAAAAGTAATAAGAAGGGCTACACAACCACAAGTGAGTAATTGGCAACTCTTTAAAAAGCAACTAGAATTGCCCTAGTGATATATTCACTTCACACATAATACCCCATTCCGGATCTCACTAAAAACTGAGTACTACAATAAATAATTAACTTGAAGTAAAATGATAAAAAATTAAAAGACACACACTTACGGTGGTGTTATGTCTCTTCCTTCAGTCGCCATAATCTGAGAAGAATAAAAACAAAATATACGTATTAAGAAGAAACCCTTTCCATTATTAATAATAACACTACAGCCCTAGTACACTGAAAGTAGTAAAATGTATTACTACCCTTAATAGCTTTGTCAGGATAAATGTGATGATGATACGGCTGATTGAATTGTAAGAAAGGGTTTAGAGATATAATTTGTGTCTTGCATTTCTCATGACAATGATACAATATATAGAAGTATATGGAGTATTCTAGAATCCATATTAAATGAATTTGACTAACATAAATGACTTGACTAATAACTTTGACTATAATAAATTACTTTGACTAGAAACTTTGACTATCATAAATTACATTGACTAACACTCCCCCGCAGTTGGAGCGGGAGGACACCGGACGCTCAAACGGGTACGAAACTCATCAAATAAACTAGTAGGTAAACCTTTGGTGAAGATATCCGCATACTGATAACGTGACGGGACGTGTAGAACCCGTATAGCACCGGTAGCAACAAGATCCCGAACAAAGTGAATGTCAATCTCGATATGCTTCGTGCGTTGATGTTGCACGGGATTAGAAGAGAGATAGACGGCACTCACATTGTCACAATAGACAAGTGTAGCAGTGGCTAGAGGTGTATGAAGTTCACGTAATAGATTACGTAACCAGCAAGTTTCAGCAACCGCATTGGCAACACCCCGATACTCAGCCTCAGCACTAGATCGAGAGAGAGTAAATTGGCGCTTCGATGACCAGGAGAGAAGATTGTTGCCAAGAAAAACACAATAACCAGAGGTTGATCGACGAGTAGTGGGACAACCCGCCCAATCCGCATCTGAGTAAGCCACTAAAGATGACGTCGTAGAGGAATAAAGCTGTAATCCATAGGACAAGGTGCCACGCACATACCGTAAGATCCTCTTGAGAGCAGAGAGATGAGGCTCTCGGGGGTCATGCATAAAGAGACAGACCTGCTGAACAGCATATGAAATGTCAGGCCGGGTAAAGGTGAGATACTGTAAGGCCCCGGCTAGGCTGCGATATAATGTAGAGTCAGAAATAGGAGCACCATCTGCAGAAAGTTTGGAGTCCGTGTCAACAGGTGTACGACACGGTTTACAATTAAGCATACCAGCCCGATCAAGAACCTCAGTCGCATACTTTTGTTGAGATAGAAACATCCCCGAAGCATTACGAGTCACAGAAATGCCCAAGAAATAATTAAGTGAGCCCAAATCAGTCATGGAGAACTCTGCATGAAGAGAAGTGATAATCTGCTGTAACAGATCAGAAGAAGATGCAGTCAAAACAATATCATCAACATATAAAAGCAAGTAAGCAGTGTCTGCCCCCTGTCTGTAGATGAAGAGTGAAGAGTCACAGCGACTATGATGAAACCCAACCCGAGCAGCATAAGCCGCAAATCTCTGAAACCAGGCCCGAGGGGCCTGTTTAAGCCCATAAAGAGATCTCTGGAGAAGGCAAACATGATCTGGATGCTGCGGATCCCGGAAACCAGGAGGTTGGTGCATGTATACAGTCTCTGATAACGATCCATGTAAAAAGGCATTCTTGACATCAAGCTGGTGAACCGGCCAATGTCTAGAAATGGCTAGACTGAGTACTGTCCGAATAGTAGCCGGTTTGACAACCGGACTAAATGTCTCATCCACATCAATACCTGCAAGTTGAGTGCTACCATTTGCAACAAGACGAGCCTTGTACCGACTGAGGGTACCATCAGCGTTATACTTATGCCGAAAAAGCCACATAGAACGAACAATGTTCGCGTCCGGTGGCCGAGGCACAAGAATCCAAGTATTATTTTTAATTAAAGCAGTATATTCATCAAGCATAGCACGATACCAATTTGGGTCACGAAAAGCAATTGGATAGGACTTAGGAATAGGTGATATGGTGGACACGTGTAAGTTAAAACGTTGAGTGGGACGATTAGTACCGACACGAAAGCGAGTGACCATGGGGTGAGTCGAGGTGGGATTATTGTGGTTGTGTGTAGGAATAGTTGTTTCAGTGGATGCGTTTGATGTGGGCTGGACGTTTGGTGAGTGGGGAAGTGGGCTAGACTCATGTGTTTGGTGAGCCGGTTGGAGTGGGCTTCGTGGTGGACTGGGTGGAGCAGCAGTAGATGTTATAGTGGTGGTGGGAAGTGGTGATGCAGAAGTGAGTTTGGATATGATGTGTTGATGTATGATGTTGGGCGAAGTGTCCAAAAATGTGTACGAGGGTGAGTCATGAGGAGTCATAGATCCATATGGGAAAACTGTCTCATCAAATGTTACATGACGGGATAAGATGATTTTGTTCGTGTTTAAGTCTAGGCATCGATATCCGCGGTGATTTGTCGGATATCCCAGAAAAATTGCGGGTGTAGCCCGTGGTTCAAGTTTGTGATTTGTGTGAAGATGAGGATAGCAAAGGCAACCAAAAACACGAAGATCCGCATAGTTCGGTGTTGTTTTAAAAAGGCGAGTGTGAGGTATTTCATTGTTGATGGCGGTGGAGGGTAAGATGTTCAAGAGGTAGGCGGCCATGTGAAGAGCTTCAACCCAAAATGTAGGTGGCAGGTGAGCTTGGAAAAGTAAAGTACGAATCATGTTGTTGATGGTGCGTATCATTCGTTCAGATTTTCCATTTTGTTGTGAAGTCTTGGGACAAGAGAAACGAATGGAAATACCATTGGTCACAAATAGTTGGTGAAGGGCAGTATTGTCAAACTCACCTCCATGATCACATTGCAAAGATTTAATGTCACAATTAAAATGGTTCTTAACATAAGCACGAAAGTGAATAAATTTGGACAACACATCCGACTTATGTCGTAAAGGGTACACCCATAAGTAATGTGAGAAATGATCAAGAAACAAGACATAATATTTAATACCCGAAACACTAGTAATAGGAGATGTCCATAAATCAGAATGGATAATATCAAAAGGAGCCTTAACAATAGTTTCTGAAAGTGAGAAAGGAAGCCTCACGTGTTTGCCAAGCTGACAAGCATGGCAAAGCACGGAAGACTGTGTCTTATTACATGAAATTAAATTATTAGAAACTAACGAACGTAGCACTTCACTTCCCGGATGACCAAGTCGTTGGTGCCACGTTTGCTGTCCAACCAGAAAAGCTTGAGGGTACGACGGAGACGTGACTGGATAAAGGTCACCCGTGCTGTCACATCTGAGGAGAATTTGACGAGTCCAGAAATCCTTCACAGAAAAACCAAACTCGTCAAATTCAATTGTACATTTATTTTCACGAACGAATTGACGTACAGAAATTAAGTTTTTGACAATATTGGGTGTAATGAGAACATTATTTAAGTGAAGTGTACGGTAGGGAGTTGGTAGCGTGCTATGGCCCGTGTTGGTGACAGGAATAGATTTCCCGTCACCAACAAGAACAGATGGATATATGCGAGAATTAAAAATAGTACTAAGATTATTAACTGAAGAGTTAAGGTGAGATGACGCACCAGTATCCATGTTCCAATTTGAGTTAGCCGGATCCTGTAAGGTCAAAGTATTAAAAGCATGTGGCAGTTGTGTCTCTTGACTAGTCGAACCCGAGGAGGCAGATTGGTTTTGTACAGCAGCCGAGTAGAGGGCCTGCTGGTGGCCATTGAACCCGAACGTGGGCTGGTGTGGTTGTGTTTGCTGAAATCCTGGAGGGGCATTGGGCCTTAAGCCCATTGTGTTGTTATGTTGAACTGGTTGCTGACCCTGCGAAATGGATAAGCCATACTGGGCCAATAGGTTTTGTTGGGCCTGAATGAGGGATAGAAGGTGTTGTTGGCTGGCTGAATTAAGACCAGTGTGTCCAGGCCCTTGTTGCATGGAGCGAGTATTATGTTGAGATGAGTTCGGGCGTGGGTTGTTGGTGCCTTTTGGAGAGGCATGAATGAAACGACAATTCGTCCCCCAGCGGCAATAACCTCGGCCAAAGTTGCGGCAGATCTCGGTCTTGTTCTCATTACGGGCATCGCGATCACGATTGTTGCGGTTGTCTTGAATCCGTGGTTGGGATGTAGCAAGAAGCACTTGTGGTGAGCTTGATGTAGTGGAGGTAGAGAGTATCGGTTGCTTAGACCGGAGACGCATCTCCTCAGTCGTGACCATGGTGCGAACAGTTGCTAGGTCAGGAAAGGAATCTTTGTGAGCAATTATTTGAGCAAGGCTTTCGTATTTTTCACTTAGGCCGTTGATGGCATAGGTGACAGTATCGTCATCATCCATGGTCGAGCCAAGGTCAGTAAAAAGAGTGATAATGGAATCAATCTTAGAGAAGTAGGCGTCTAGTGTGTCGTCGCCCATTTGTATGACACGTAGTTCACCTTTTAAAGCAACGTTACGTGTCCTTTTATTTTCTTGGAAGATGGTTTCGATGGTGTCCCAAGCGGCTTTAGCCGAAGCAGGGTTGGTGCTGATCATCCTTTTCCAAAGCGTTGGAGAAAGGGTAAGAAAGATCCATGATTTTACGATGGAGTCAGCCGTGATCCATTTGTCGGTTGGTGGATCAGATGTGGACGTCGATCCATCGATGTGGTTTAGCACGTTAAAGTTGCTGTAGTGCCCTTTGAAAAAGTAACTTCGTGTGGAGTAGTTCGATTCTTGAAGATCAAGTTTTTCAGGTACGAGACTATTGATGTTATGTACCGCGTAGAGTTTTTCAACCAAGGTAAGGGCAGGAGGGGGTGGTGGTGTATTCGAGTTTGTCATGGCAGAGTGATGAGTTTGACTGTTAAATCGAGGTGAGGTTTGATGATTTAGGGTTTTAGGGATCGGCTGTGAAGGCCTGATACCATGTAAATGTGTATTCGTTTATATTGATTGAGATGAATACGATAGGATACATATATAGTATGCATAATGGGCCTAACCTAGTTACATACAAATACAAAGAAGGCCATGGGCCGTATAGACTGTTAACACTTTTACTTGATCGATATTTACAATCTAACTAATGAACCAATTTGAGGTGGATCAAAATAACATGGAGATCATCTAACAAACGTATGGGGGTATTGACTTAACTTTTCTTCCCTATTCTTCCGCGAAATAAATACTACCATGAATCCCAATCGTCCGAAAATTGTATTCACAAGGATTAGGACTTAGCAACCGTGTACTCAAATAATTAACTTGGGTTAAACACAATAATGTACTAAAAATGATTACATACAAGGTAGGCTAAGGCTATTTGGGTGTAACGATTAGTTTAAGGGTGGCAATGCTCTTCATTAATAATCTGGAATCCACCAGAAAATTATGAGAATCGTGAAAAAGGATAGGCTCGAAGGGTTGTACTAGGGGTATCCCGCACTAAAAATAAGTGCATGGCAAGGGTGTGGGATAGTTATATGATCGGTGTGACCATCATAACAATTACATGTTTAAAACATGGGTTAATCCTAATGCCTCTTATCAAGCAAATCCTATTGATTCGTTGACGGTATATATATAAAATATATAAGAATCAAATCAATGATAAAAAGATTCCGGAAGAGATATTCCCGGGTCGTATGTCCCAACGAGGCTGCAATTGAAATTTATCCTGGTTTGATGAGAAATTGAATGATGGAAACAAAAATTACCACTGATATACATTTAAAACCTAAAGTTAATTAAATAAAACCTAATTTAATCTACGGAAAACAAGCAAGGAAATGGATCTAAAAAACTACGGGAAACAAAATAGGTATAGAGGGAAATCCTAAAATTAAATTAAAATTAAATACGGGGAGACAGAAAAGGTATCGGGAAACCTAAATATAAAAATTAAGAATAATAAAATTGCTAAATTAATTCAAAATCAAAATTAAAATTCTAATAACTTAATTTGAATAATAAAGAAAACTAGAACAAAAACGGAGGCCGTTTTGAATGCTAAACGAAAAGAAACGTAAAAACGGAACCGTTAAAAACGTGTCTAAACCTGGAAATTTAAGAAAAATTAACTACAACTAAATTTTTAAATATTTTTTTTTTTTAGTATGTTTTTTTTTTTTTTTTTTTTTTTTTTTTTTTTTCCTAGAACACGAGCGAATGACAAAAGAAAGCGAGAGAGATACAAAAAAGAAATAATATTTTTATTAAAATTTTGATTTATTTTATGAAATTTTAAAGATTAAAAAACTAATTAAAACTAAGAAAATAAGAAAAAGACGAAAAATTACAAGTTATAAAAATTCTAAAAAAAAAATAAAATAAAAAAGAAGAAAAAGTTAACAATTCTAAAAATATGAAAATGCCACAAATTTTACTGTTTAAATAAAAGGTAATTAAAAACTAAATAGATTAATAAACCAAATTTAATTCATAAATTAAAATAAAACTAACTAAGGCTAACTGTGGTTATAACTAAAGGACTAACAGTGAAAGGACACAAGGACTAATAGAGTAACAGGCTAACTAACCACAGGGACTAACAGTTATAACTTTAAAAGAGGAAATTACACAAATGGTCCCTGAAGTGGACCCCGATTACAAGTTAAGTCCTAACAGCTTAAATGTTTGAAGAACTATACAAAGCAAACTTATTAAGGGCTTAGGAGAGCATTTTAATAAAAAAGCACTATGTCGAGATCTCAATGAATAAGCCTTAAAAAATAAGCTTTTAGATCGCAGCGATACTAATAGAGCTTAACAGCTTTGTTTACTTTCTTTTGGGGAATTAAGCACACAAGAGAGAAGCTAACAGAACTAGGGAATAAGCTAACAAACCTAAACAGTTAAGACCTAAATAAGCTAAGGGAACCTAGATTAAGCAGCTAAAATAAGCTGGAGAGAAAATAACTAAGTCCTAAAACAAGTTTTAAAAGGAAAAACAGAAAAAAGTGAACTTTAAGCTAGGTATAAGCTAAGCTAAGGAGTTATCTAAGGCAAATAAGCTGCTGAACCTAAAAGAACTACCTATAAGCTATGCTAAAAGGCCATAATAACCTATGGCTTGATTTAAAATAAGCTAGAAAAGTGGGGCTTAAAATTGGTGCTAGCACCAGGGGAAGGCAAACAGGCCCCTAGGGGGCTTTTTTAGCTTATGAAAATAAGCTTATATAAGCTTTTTGGCTAAATCCAAGTACAAACAGAAGAAAAGGGGAGGCAAATAAGCTTATATTCAAAATTTTGGGGCTTAAGGCTTATTTAAAGCTGCTGAACATTGGGCTTAAAGATGGCTATTTTCAAAAACACAAATGCACACATGCTCTTTGACTTATGCTTGGTCAAACCAAAAGGGACAGAACATGGTTGGTTTAAAGGGCTAGAAACAACAACTACAAGCACACAAACAATGTGCTTAAGCTGCTTATGCAGCTTGAGCACTTAAGCTTATTTTAAGCTTATGAATTTTGACAGAAAATAGAAAGGGACATAAAAACTTGTTTCTAAACTAAAAATGATAATTTTAATGGCCTAATGAACCCTACTCACTCAGCCAAAGTTGGCTGAGTGAGCTTGACCCATACCAAACCCAAAATGCCCCATTTTAGCACTAAACCAAACAGGGGTAAGCTCCTTATAATTCTATAAAACTTTTTTTTAACATGATTTTTAGGTAAAAGAAGGGCACATACAATTGGTCTTAGGTTAATTTTAATAACTTTTAACAAGTATTTAACCAAGTTAAACAGATTTAAAACAACTTGAATTATAATTCGAATTTCGACAATGGCAATAACAAGAATTTTTAACTTTGATTAAAACTGAAAGATTACAACATAAAGCTTTAAAAACAACTGAGTTACACTTAGTTTATTAAAAGAAAGACTTGGAAATAAAATTAAGCTAGAAAACATAAAAAAAATGGTGTTTTAACTACGGCTTGTTTTCACATTTATACATAGTCCAAGACAGATCTCTGTGATGGGAATAAGCTTGTTGTGAGAGTGCAACAAACCCCAAGCAATCCAGCCCTTGGTTTGATCTTGACTTCTCTCACCATGAGAAGGGTTGCCTTTTCGGGTTGTGTGAATGAACTGAAAGGGGTATTAGGGCAATGGGTATGTGGGAACTTGGTGAAGGTGACTGGTAATGGTACAATGGGATGTTGTATGGGGCTAAAACAGTGGGGAGAGGCTGTATAAGTTTTGGCGGGTACGGGGGAGGTACAGTATTATGGTTACAGGTTTAAACGTAAAGGTTGGGGAAGAGGCACAATTAGTCCTCCATCTCTTTCTCTCTTTCAATTTCGTTTTAAGCCCAAGTTTTCAGTTATAAATATGTTTGGAAAATGGCAGCTTAAGTCCTTGTGGTTTATAACTAAAAGAAAACAAAGAGACTTTTAGGAAATTGCAAATTTGGTCCCTGCGTTTTATAACTAAAGAATAAAGAAAGTTTTGGAATTTTCAACATAGCCCCTAGTTTTTTAAAAAGGGTAAAGGTTTTTATGGTTTTGGCGAGATTTAGTCACTTTCTTTTTATTTTTCCATTTTTCTTTATAAAACACTTTTAAAAATGAACCCTGTTAGTTCTTATTGTTTATAAATAGAAGGATTATTGGGCCATAATTGGGGATGTGCTTGGGTTATTAGGCTTGGTTATTGGGCTTTTTCAAGCCCAATAAGGTTATGAAGTGGGTTTTGTGTGTACAATGGCTGAGATTGGCTGTAACTGGGCTAGGATTGGGCCTTCAAAGTCTTCACAGTCTTTGTCAATTGCACACAAATGGGCTGTTGAAATTGATTGAGGGCCCATTTGGTCTTCACAGTCTTCATAAATATACTATTGGGCTTTCCCGGCCCATCAGATGGGTAAAGATTGCATTCAATAGTATTCTTCAGTTCCGGCTCCGGTTTGACTGCTGATTCTTCAGTATTGACTCTGACTTTGACATTTTTGGACTTTGGCCTTGATTTTGCACAGTCTTTTCCATTTCATGCTCAGTTTTGTCATTTTGGCTTGGTTTTCTGTCTTTTTGTTGATATCCACTTCCTGCACAATACAAATGCAAAACAAACATATATTTGGCAGTTTTTGTCTGTTTTTGGTCATTTAAGCTCGCTTTTAGAGGTAAAAGATATGTGTAATTAAGCACTTATCACCTATACTTACTATGCGGTCTCGGGATGCATCACAAAAACAAGTTATAGAATTTAATATACTACTGGTACACTCATATAATTTAATTCTGATCTCAATGCTCTAGAAAAGGCGACAAAGACCACACGTACACATCCGTAGTGACGGAATAGACACATGTAACTGCTCACTCCTTAACTCGAGAAGGTTAAAGGTATAAACTATCTTGGGTATCAATAATAGATACCCGAATTCCTAAAGATCTAAAGGCGAACCTCACATTTTTGGGGTGGAATTCAGAGGGTTTTGTGCTAGTCATATAAATTCCTATCCATGAGACGCTATTAATACTTGGTTTTCGTCGGTATGTGTCATAAAAAAAATTAAATTTGTGTAAAAATCAACATTTTATGCTATGTTTCGATATATTACCCATCATTTTAAGGACAAAGCAAATGGCAAATGAACGAATAGTTTCTAAGGCTTATTCCCCCTACACTTAAGTTGAACATTGTCCCTAATGTTCTATAAAGGTACCCGTAAAAATGAATTAAAAGGAAAAGAAAACAAGGAAAAGAAACTAGTACTCCCCTGGTTTGCTCAACAATGGAGAAGAAACATGCGATAACTGGTTAAATCATCCTCCAAGAATCATCCAATGAGACTTCCTAAGAACTTCCAAGCTTCTTCTCATCAAATATAACCTGTAAATCAAAGACAAAGACAACTACACCAAGCGTAAAATCCACGGGTGAATGATAAATACAACCTCATTAACTAAGTTTAGACTATATGAAAGCAATAAAGATAGGATGAGAGTAATGTCAAAATCATAGGTTTTTGCAGATTTACAAAAGACTTACATATTATAGATGTTACACAAGTTATATTTTCAAATATACTTAAAAATTTCAAAATTTTCTAGTAGCTGGCCTCATGACGCCGTCAGAAATATCCTGACGTCGTCACAGAGGTCGGGCTGACGACATCGCTTATAATCTTTGACGCCCTCTCCACACTCTGTGAAAATTCACTTTTCGTTTTTGATGAAAAATTTCCTGTACGCAATCTTCTAAGTTATTTCCTGTACCAAATACTGCATAAAACTTGAGATTTGACAATACAATCATATGACTCGAAACAAACACACAAGACACACGACATTCCTAAATGCATTAATTTAAAATATTGGGTTGCCTCCCAAAAAGCGCTTATTTTTGTTCGAGTCATGAGCCTAACTCTACACTTATTTGACGCGTAAAAGGTGGGTCTCCCCTACACTTAAGGTCAAGTGCGGGTGATAGTAGTGATACACACCATTTTGATGGAGGTATGCCACGTGGGGTGAAGGCGGTGTGTGAATGGTCAAGGGCTTTATTACCTTCATCCTAAATTTACCCGAATCCTTTGGTTTGATGGGTGGATTTGAAGTTGGAGAAAAATTATGACAAATAATCAGGGTTATGTCATCCTTATAGAGATTATGCTCCAATGATTCTTTATCCATTCCGGTTTCCATCATCTTTATCTCGACTTCATCTTCATCTTCGTACTCAAGCTTATTTTTCTCAAATGAATGAAGTATTGGCATTTTGAGGTTGGAATTTAGGTGTTGGTGAGGGGTTCTATAGATAGTGGGTTTAATCTTAGAAATCATTGAGACCATATGCAACATGGTAGGCTTGAGTGTTTCAAGGGTTATGTTAGGCGTGTGAGTAGGAAATCTAGTGATCTTTTCTATTTTTGTGGGATGAACTCTTTGTGCTTCTATCTTGACCTTCAGGGTTGCTATTAAACTATCCGCAAGATACATAAATGTGTCTTTTGTTATTCTCAGATCTTCCTCTAATTGCTTAATTTAATCCTCTTGATCATCAATTAATTTTAGTATTTGCCCCTCAAACTCCTCCTGATAAGGTCTTTTGGGAGACGTAAATCCCCACTCATAATACAATAGCACTTCACTCCTCGTCAAAGATTTTACTTGACGCTCTATACTTTCTAACTCCTGTTCTAAATTGGCATCAATGTAGTCGGGACTTCCTTTTTCAGAAAAGATTTGTTCGTTCCACTCTTCTTCTTCATATTGGGCTAAATCCTTGATGGTTTCCCATGCTTTTTTCGGCCTTAATTTTCTAAGTCTCCCGCCTGCAACTTAGTCAATGGCCATTTGGGTGGAGTAGTCGACATGATCGTAAAAGATTTGAACTTGAAGCCATAAATCAAGACCATAATGAGGGACTTTTCGGAGTAAGTCCTTAAAATAATTCCACGCATCGTAGAGAGATTCATCTCGATTTTGTTGGAACATCAAGATATCATTTTGAAGTTTAGCGATATTTTTTGGTGGAAAAAACTGTGCGAGGAAACGAATGGTGAGATCATCCCAAGTCGAGATGGATCCCGCGAGTAGACGATCAAGCCAATTGATAGCTTGGTCACGAAGAGAAAAGTATAATAGACGCAAACGAGCACCATTAAGGTCAATCGAATCTACAATCTTGAGAAAGTCCTTAAGATGCTGGATCGGGTCTTCGGACATAAGTCCGTAGAATGCACATCCATTTTGCACCAACCGGATGGTGTTTGATCGCAGGGGGGACACCTTGGATCCTTCGGGAAGCTCAATGGTGTTCCGGTAGCCCTCGTGGCTAAGTCGGGAGTAATCTCCTAAGGTACGAGGTCAGTTTGAATTTTCGTCTCCCATGATGGTCAACGAAAGAAAAGGTTTTACAAACAAAGGGAACGAAGAAAAGATAGACTATGAGAAAGCTAATTGACAAGAAATTAAATCTTACTTGATAGGAATCTTATGAGTAGACCTAAGATAGATAGAATCCGATACCTACGTTATTTCCCGGCAATGGCGCCAAAAACTTGATGCGGTTGTCGTAAGGGACTTCTACAAGAAGTTTTACAACTCCCTAGGCAGTGTACCTAATTGTTGTAGTGTAGTATAGGCAAGGCTTGGGGGTTGTTATCGTTGTCTATGGAAGTAGCACTGTGAAGACCAGATCGAATGTTCACTAAGGTCTAAGGGTTGAAGGAAGATTATTTTTGTACTTTTATATTTTATGAAAGCAAGTAAATTTTGCTTTTAGAGAGGTTTTGGTTTTAAGCTAATTAATTACTAATAAATTAAATAACAATTATACAATGAAGCGTATTCACCTAGGATGCACTACTCCTTGCTAGCTATCCAATTCTACCTATTTCTTTGTCACACTTGAGATGTAATGTGTAAGTATTTCCTAATTCATGAACGGATTACACGAACCCGTCGTCTATTTAATATTCCGTTAGGGTTATGCACAAGTAAGGTAGTATGAAGACTATTACAAGGCCCCTAAGAGTATATTACATGCAATTGAAATATCTTAAGAGGGATCAACCATATAAGGGGTAAGGTTGTATGAAGACTGTTACCCATGGTATCCTTTCTATACACTCATGTTTCCCTAGACATATCAACAACGATACAAACAAAAGCTGATTTTCTAGAGCCTAACGCACACATCCATCAACAAAAAGCAATAGGAAACAAGAATTATAAACTATAATCAATTAGACTCATTGAATCTGTCACAAACAACAAGATCTAATCAATTAATGACAAGTTTCATGCATTCCCAAATAAATACTAAATGAATTAGTCAAGCATACTCAAGCAAGAGAAATCATAATCAACAAAAGAAATTGAAGACATCAATTAAGATAGATATGATGATAAAACCATTACAAGATGTTTATGGATTGAATTAAGTCTTATAAGTTGCTGGAAAAACACCTACCCAAACCCTTTAGTCAGCCCCAGGGTTTAGGGCTTGATAAAAATGAAGTTATGAGGTTATATTTATAGGCAAACCCTAAGTCAGTTCGTTACAACGGTGTCGCCAGAATCGCGGCACAGTCAACAGAGTCACGAGACCGTCATGAATAACACTTGACATCGTCGTGTGTAACATATGACATCGTAACTTGAAAGTCACGACACCGTCGCCAGCCATTGTTTGGCTATTTTCTTATAGATTTGGTGTAGAGTTGTAATCTTGTCCGTTTCTTCTCTAAATGAGCTCAAGTCACGTGTATTTCTTCTAAATGGGTTCCAAATGCTAAATACCGGAAAAGGAACGATTAAGTACCTATTTTGGGCATAAATGCACGATTTAAGGGGTTAAATGACCCCGAAAAAGTGGATAAAATGACACCTCATCACATATTCTTTTTTCGGTAAAGCATTGTATGAAACCATTTTTGCTTCATCATTTTTGGAAATCATTTTCTTATGGCTTTCTTCATATTTTTCATAGGGAATGATTTCAACCTTACCTTCTTTTTGAATGGTAGGTTTATAGTTACCATGAACTATAATATGCCAAAGATCAATATCTTTAGACTTCACATAAGTTTCAAAATGATTTTTCCAATAAATAAAGCAATTAGCCTCAAAGAGAGGTGGTCGTTGCATAGATTGACCTTCTTTGTAGTTTTCCGAATCCATTATCATTTTAAAGATTTATAATACAACATATTTTAAAAACTTTGGTAACCTAGCTCTTGATGCTTGATGTGTGCTTAAACACACATCATTTTAGCCCCGAAAAACACTCTTAAATTGACTAATAACCATAAAATATGTGAAATTATATTGCAAATATGTTTGGTATGTGTTATTATGTCTTGCAGGTACAAAGGATTGAAAACAAAGCAAAAAAGGTAATTTTTGGATGAGTTTCGACGATGTTTTCACGTTTTTCGAGATTCAAACGAAGTCGTAAAAATTTCCCGAGCACTCCATTAGAAAGAGCACGAAATTACGAATCCATCGGTACCTTTCTTACTTTTTGAACCGGTCTACATAATCTTAAATGGACCGGTCAATATTCCTTTTGACCCTTTGATAGAACTGGCCTAATTAACCCTTAAATGAATTGATTTGCATATATATTGTAGAATCACTGCCTAGCTCAGCTGGCTTGTAGGAAACCCTTATCGATTCTACCCGTGAGACCCGAGTTCGAGCCAGGCTTAGGCTGGTTTTGGTATTATCCACGTCAGCGCCACGTGGATGCCACGTGGTGACACGTGACTGACACGTGTCAGATGGGGGGCCCACCTGTTGACATGACTGCTAACGTGGCTGCCAAGTCAGTAGCGGCTGACCAATGAGGAGCTGCCACATGGTGGCGGCGCTGTCATCTAATCATTGTATATAGGTACTAGGTTGCAGGTGGCGGCTGGCCAACCACATGCTGCCACGTGTACGCGTTCAGTCCTAGGTTGCAGGTGTCAGAAGATGCGTGATCCGAGAAAGGGCAGCTGTCATGCACTTGATCCGAAGGTTCTAGAAGGGTGACGTGGCTGCTCGTGATTGGCTCAAAATTATGGATATTGCCGGCAAATGACGCGTGCGAGTGAAATTACCAAATTGACCCCAAGCTTGATTGGCTATAAAAGGCCTTGTTTTCTTCACAGAAACACACACTTTTCCTTTACAAAAAAATTCACATAGTAGTAGTATTAGTTATAGCTTATTTTGTATTTAGTTTAGCTTATTGTAAAAGCTTTTTAACTTATTTCCAGATTATTGTATTGACTTATTGAGTTAATGAAGATGAAGGTTGGTGTTACTTGAAGCTTATTTCTTATGCTTATTCTCTTTTCTTTCTTATCTTATTTCTTTTTCTAGCTTATTTTCAAATAAGTTCTTTTTAGCTTTTTTTTTGGACCTAATCTTTTAGACTTATATTCGAATAATCTATTTCAATAGCTTATTTCAAACAAGCTTAGTTCATAATTGTTGGTTTGAGGGTTTTCGAATAAGCTATTTCTTAGCTTATTTTGACGGCTTATTTTCTTTAAGTGTAGTTTTCGAATAAGCTTATTGATAGCTTATTTAGACTAGCTTATTTTATATTATTTTTGGTTTAAAGCTTTTCGAATAAGGTTATATTAGCTTATTTTGATTGCTTATTTTTATTCTAGCTTATTGTTTAGATCCAATTCTTAAATATACCCAATCCACGTTTACTTTTTGAAGCGAACACCTTAGTTTTGGGTGTATTTGGATCTATTATTTTTAGCTTATTTTCTAGCTTAAAGTTTGTAGCTTTTTCTAGTAGCTTTTTGATTTATTATTATTTATGTAATCCTTAAATATACCTGTCTCTCGTTCACTCTTTGAAAAGAACATCTTAGTTTCGGGTGGATCTTGATCTAATAATAATAGATCTATTGTTTTTAGTTTAGATATAGCTTAAAGTTGTTAGCTTTTTCGAGTAGCTTGTTGTTTTAGGTCTAATCCTTATATATACCCGTCTCTCGTTCACTTTTCGGAGTAGAACATCTTAGTTTCAGGTGGAGTTAGATCTAAAGTTTCCATTTTTAGTTTAAACTCTAGCTTATTAATCATATATCTTGTTTATTATAACCTTGATTGTATTGTGTTTTGATGAAACTATTACAACATCTAAGGCGATGAGCTTAAGGGTTTAATAAGCTAGTTTAATATCTTAAGTTTAGAGCTTTTATAAATTTTACAAGCTTTTTAGTACATAAAGTTTATAACTTTATCAACTAATTAGTTTAATAAAATCTAAATCAGAAATAAACTTAAGTGATTTATTTAGTTTATTAAACCGGGAGGTTATTTCGTTTTCGTTGCTTCGATCGAGTTCTACTTTCTTTCCTATTTCAGTATTTAGTAGTTTTTAGCTTAATTAGATAAATATGTTGAATATGATCGTTGATTTGATTGTTGCTATGATTAGTGAGTAGTTTATTATTTGCTTGTTAAGTGAGTAGTGATTAGTGATTTAAGTGTGAAATTAAAAAGTGTTGTTGATTAATAGTTTTCGGATTATTTAGATTACTTGTTTGGTTATTTTGACGGGCAAAAGCCGAAGGGATAACTAAACAATAATCTAGTAATTAATACCAAGATAAGAGATTATTTTCAAAATAAACCAACGTTGTGAGAAAATAGTTAATTAGACGGGTACTAATTCATCGATAAAAACTTACCTTCACACTTAAGGATCTTTTCACCTCACTTGACAAGCATATTCGTTTTATATATATTTTAGACCTATTTGCTTAATATTTCGTAGTTTAAATATTAAGTTTAAAAACAAACCAAAAATCTTTGATAATCAAGCATCAAATTAAAAACATAAACGTGAATCTCAAATTCATATCTCGCCGTGGACTCGACTCCGGGAGGATAATTATCACTTATCCTCACGTGATTCTTATTTCTAACGGGAATATTATTACCGATACGTTCTTCGACGAATCAGTTTTTGGCACCGCTGCCGGGGAGATTTGTTCGATTTTTGCGTTGTATTTCGAGTTAGTGCCTTGAAGATTATTTCTTTTTGAAAGTTTATTTTCGTGTTTGTAAAAAATAAAAAATATATAAAAATCCAAATTTTTTTCCATTTCTATTTTATTTTTATATATATATATATATATAATAAATATATATATATATAATAATATATATATAAATATATATAATATATATATATATATATATATATATATATATATATATATAATAGATATATTATATATATATACTAGCCTCAAGGCCCGCCCGATGGGCGGCTAGCTTTAAGAATTGTTTCAAATATAAATGTAGTCGGACGATTAATAGAAATAACGTTAAATGTAATATTAAAAACCAAAAAGTTAAGTTAAAATATCATTTGCAAAACATTCGCAAGAAAACTAAATAACCTTTACTGTTTATGGATCAAAAAGTAGCTGAAAAAATAAAAACAAACTTATAGTCGATGGAAGACATCTTTATAGACGGCGGTGAAGAATTGCAATAGTTGTTATGTTTGTCGCATCATGACACTTTTAGACTCTTCTTTCTCTTTACTTTTAATACGACTACATAGAGTTGTACTTGTAAAAAAGAAAGTCATTCCAAATATATATCTACTTTAGAAAAAGTTCGCCCTCCACTTTTGTTTAAAAAGCTAACCCAAAGTCCGAAACACCCCTTAAATCAACTTTACTTACTATTATTGTTCAAATATAAAATCAACTACCAATGTGACTTTTAACTATTTGTATCTGTTTGAAAAATCCATTTGTATTTTAATAATAGGAACACATAAACACAAAATTTGTTGTTTTGTAAATATGTTGAAAGAAAAAAAATAAAACATTTTAATTTCGTATGAGATGTCGTAGTGTGCTAACAAATGTACAATCCCTGGCTTCGTGGGACTCACTCAACAAATGGTCTTGGATGAAGGGGCTGTTAGTGTTATTTAACAACTAAACCAAGTATGTAAATGCAAGTTCAAAGGAATTGTTATTTCATTTATGCAACATGGTACACAAGGTTTCAAGAATTACTATGGTTATAGTTTAGTAGCATGGATGGGTGCTGTGATTTGGTGTGTTCAGTAGCATGACATGGGGTAATTCGCAGTAGCTTATGTTGCTTGGATAATTGTAAAAATGAATAGCACAAAATCCCACAAGTATGTCACGACACGACATATAGACAATAACGATGTCTTTGCAATCAATAAAGTGAATGGTGTGAGCGTCCGGACCATACAAATAGACAAAGCTATTACGTCACATGCTCAGGTCGTTCATTTTTCGCATCTACACAAATTTCATACATACATAAACACTATACGAACAAATGCATGTAAAGCTTATGGAGCATCAAATAGGACCAATTTTAATTGCAATATTAAACGCACACCCACAAAAGGCGAGCACTCAAATTATCAATTTTTCACTGCATATTCGAAGCGTGTAACAAATCAGACGAGGGTTAATCTTACAAATGGAACAAAGAAAAGTAATAACAACACAACATAACTATATCCCCTAATATTAAAGTTCAAACTCATCTCCCTCCCTTGCATAACTAAACAAATTGGAATTATATAATCTAAGATTCAAATTAACCCCTTCTATGTACTAACAGCAACATTTCCGTCAAGCACAAGTTCAAAAATATTAAAAGCAAAAAAATGTATCACATACCTATGGGGACCAACAAAGCCCATGTGCCATGATTTCACTCTCCATTTTTGTTATTTCAAAATCGCTGGCCATCTCTTTTCGTGTTAGAAGGATACATAGAACCCCTTGGGGTTCTTTTCTGAAGACAACATTTTAGTAATGACCTACACATAACCACCATTTTCTGATAGAATTCCTCAAGCTTTCATCCGTTGATGTTCATGAAACGTGCTCATAAATCATACCATAGGAGTTGATCCATGAAATAATAATAAGAGTAAACTGCAAAAATCATCCTTGTGGTTTGCAGTTTGTGGCACTAATCATCCCTAGCCGATACTATTGGCACTAATCATCCCTGAGTGGTGAAACGTTCGGCAAAAATCATCCCTAAAGGGATGATTTTTGCAAAACTTTTGGTTAAACTTTTTGCAAAAATCATCCCCGATAAGGATGATTTTTACCAAACATTTGGCCACTCAAGAATGATTAGTGCTAATAGTATCGGCTAGGGATGATTAGTGCAATGAACTACAAACCACAGAGATGATTTTTGCAGTTTACTCTAATAATAAAGAACTATCGTTGTCACATCGATAACCTTTTGATACGCCCAAACACATTATATATATATATATATATAGGGGTCCGTTCCTTGCAGAACCATTTTTTTGTACAGAACCTACAGAACCACTTTTGGACCAATAGGAATTTAATATTAATAAATAATTTTATTTAAATAGAAAGGGTATAATAGTAAAATGCATTTTCACCTTCTTTTTAAATTTTCTTTATTAAAAACGTTTTTTATACATTATAATTTTCAAAATTAAAAAAATAATATTTTTTTTAGTTTTATATATTTTTTAGCATACATGTTTTCAGAAAAAACTAGTGCATATATGTTTTTTTGCAATTTTTTTTGCTTATAATGGTTATTGCACATATGTTTCTAGTGTACATTCGTTAATCTTCAAACTTTATAACCAAAAACATAAACACATACATGTAACCTCTAAATTAACAAATCAAGAACATAAATATC